>JAODTR010029066.1:0-16228 GCA_025399935.1 Amblyopsis rosae
TGTATGCATGTGTATATATATATATATGTATATATATATGTGTGTGTGTATGCATGTGCATATATATATATATGTATATATATATGTGTGTGTGTATGTATGTGTGTGTGTATGCATGTGTATATATATATATGTATGTATGCATGTATATATGTGTGTATATATGTATGCATGTATGTATATATGTGTGTGTGTATGTATGTATGTGTATATATATATGTATGTATATACAGTATGTGTGTTAGGTCATACATATCATATATTTTTTTCACCATTTCATTTGATGATTTGTTACCACTGAATCATCATCGTATTTTGTATTGGAATTCAATGTGTTTCTGAATGTTCCCAGCTGTAATGGATGGCATGTGCATTTACATACGTATGTGTGTCACTCCCCAGGAGAGAGCGTGCAGAATAATGAATACCCATTCAATTTCTCCCCATGCTAAAGCATTGCACTTGCACTAACACGTGATTGTTTAAACTAGCATGCTTTGCAGATGAACAATCTGATGTACAGTACATCCAAGGCAACTACAATTACAATACAGTTAGGTATTTCCTCGGACGCTTTTATCAAAACGGCTACCTAAAAAACTGTTGGGCTTTCACTTCAGAACACATTAAATGTGTAGAAGGTTACGGGTATTGCAGGGGTACGGGTCATATTAACTTTCCTTGTGTGCCCATTGACGTGGTCTGGATGTAGATCATTTAGCAGATGCTTTTCTCTAAAACGACAATTACAATTATTACAAGGAGATGGTAAGTGTTAGGTATCTTGCCTAAGCATTTTCACAGGTAGGTCAACTCAGGGCTCAAAACGCATGACCTACAGGCTGGGAGTCGTCCAACACCGAGACCACTAGACTATCCTGGCCTTGTTATGAATAGTAGATAATATGCAATATAAATGAAACTGACTGATGCAGCCATGAACGGGGCAGGTTAAATCCTGCATGTGTGCTGTAACAGAAAGGGGTGCCCCAAATGTGCTCTCCATCCTCCATTTGTTCATGGTTGTATGCAACTATTACACCTTACTCACCCCTCCCACAGAGCCAACTATCAACCTATACCATTTGTGTGGTTGCATTGACGCAAGCGCACAGCTGTAGAGGTTGCATCCGTACAGTAGAAATGCAATCTGTGTAATAACAGGTTTATTAAACCTTATTTTTGGTGGGTTTCATCAGAAGTAGGGCTTTCAGTTGAAAATGTAATCACGATTAATCGCACACTTTACGTAATTAATTACGATGAACAAATTGCATATTTATAACTAAATTGAACCTAAATGTTTTTATTTCTGTAATTTTAGACATGCCAGCTTTGTGCAAATTATTGTATTTATTTTATTAATAAAATAACTAATTTAATTGTTAATCACAATTAAATACGGAAAGCATGTGATTAATCACAATTACATTTTTGAATCGACTGACAGACCTAATCAGATAGATTCTACAGTATACACAGTTTATATGTGCCAGTTACCATTTACAGTGCAGTCATGGCTTTCCCCCCACCCTTTCTTTAGATAGGAGCTTGATCTTGCTAGCCCAAAAGGCTAAAATGGCTGCCTAATGGCCAGATATGTCCATAAGAACTTTCCGTCTGTCATCGTTCAGTCATCCTCAAAACAAAGCTAATCATCAGAGCTGGAGCTTCTCATCTCTTCAGAAAGAGGTTCCCGATGCACATGCATTTGTTGTAGTGTGTGAAATGCATGGTAAATATCCCTAGAGTTACAGTTTGTACAAAGAGCCATTCTATTCCATGTATTAGGTCTTGTCCTCAGATTCAGAGCACAGGCTACAGTGAGGGAGTGAATGTGACCTGCATATTTCTATATTGATGCAAGGCCAAGGCCCTCTGCAGAAGAGATAAGGGGCTGTTGAATCTACGGATTCAATTTTGTTCTATTTGCTGCTGTTATAGTGCCCTGATACAAATCTAAAACTCTCTCAACTCTTTAGCATGGAATGACTTTTGAATTGATTGTATCTTGCTGTGTCCTGGATCCTGTAGTATGATAACAATAGAACAATGTTTCATTGAAGGGGCTTTGCTGATGGCAGACAGATAAATCTCATAAAATAAAATAGATAGATCCGCACCATGGGATACTTTTACTTTTTGCTCTAGATGTTATCTTACCATATTGCTCTTCACAAATGTGTCATTTTAACCTACATTCTCTACAGGTCAGTGAATGTTTTAGTGGTAGAGGAGATGTGTCGCTAAAATAAGACTGCTTACAGTATTGTCACTGCTGAATTACAAACATCTGCATTTATTTGTATTGTCTTGTCTGTTAGTAGTTTGTTTAATTTATACTCTTCTTGATACAGTCCCTTACAAAAATGTAGGTGACCTTTTCACTAAGAACTAAGTATCACAACCTCTTAGTTTTATTGTGTATGAAAATAATCGGATTCTACAATGATTTCTGTTTGGCTAAATTAGAGTGCCTAAACCTAGATTACAGACTAATCTCGCCGACATATTTTTTTATGACAACATGCTACTTTACTGTAACACAGTTAAACTCAAGTTAAAGTTAAACTCAAATAATGATATAAAATGGACAGCATGTAACATGAACTGTTACCTATAATTAAGGAAATGTGAGCTCTTGTTTATTTGTGTGTGTGTGTGTTTGTGTGAGCCTACATGCGTGCACACTCGCGCACGAGTGCAATTACATGTGTTTCAAAGTGTCTGAATCTTAATGGAAGCCCATTAACCACAGTTAATTGAATCGTGCTGTTCTTTCCTCATTACCCTGGGGTGTAGAATACGTAATAGTTAGATCTAGACCCCAGGGTGATATCATTGCATGCTGTGGGACAGAGAAGATTAGAGACTACACTGTGTAAACCCCAATGTTGCACCCCACATGCACTTAAGGCGTGAGTATAGAAACAAGCTATAATAGTTCATGGCAATGAATGAATAGAACTATACAGGCACAGAATGAGATGGAAACGCAATGTCTTTTAATTGTTGTTTAATCATTATCAGATGAGTTTGGATTGCATGCTCTGTGTAAAGATTTATGCTATCGCTATTCAGTTTTAATAATTTGTGGTCCTGCTTTTTGCCATGCACGTGTCTGCAGAATGCCCCAGAAAATACGAAAAATAGATACTGTAGATTGTGTTGAAATGCAAAACCAGGTATTTTATCAACCTGCATCTTTGATTTTAAGTTTTAACGAAAGGTGTTATGCTGAAAAAAGTCAAATGTTATCTGTCAGGGCTTTGAATAGGGCTGTGTATTACAATACAGTACACTAGTTGTCAGGACAAAGTACTTGTTGAACAATTCTTATGCCCAATAAGTGTGATGAGGATTGTTAAATGAGATACAAACCAGGCTGGAGGGAATAGCATTAAGACCCGTGACCAAAGTCAATACGTTTCAAATAAAAGGTCCCAAAATTAGCCTGGAACTATTTTGCGAGATGTAACGAGGCTAAACAACGGTTTATGAGTTGCGTAAGCATTTGGCACACCTCACTTGCCACGCCTGTGTCTGCTCTCCACAGGCCAGTGAGCATCTAACAAACTTTTAATTACTGCCTCAAACTGTGTAACTGATTCCCGTTCCCACACACTTATTTGTCACCTCATATAAATAATGTGGTTAGAGAAACATTGATTGTTTTCTCATTTCGCACACTTTGGTAAATGATACCAGGTGCCCTAAAGGCTGGAGGAAAGGTGTGGGTGTATATACTGTAGCTTCCAACTAGTATTGTCTGTAAATAATATATCGGCCCTCCGGATGGGATTCAATATAAATAGAAAGATCAGTTATTTTAATCAGTATCTAAAGGCATTTTAATGGAAATGTGTCTCTTATTTTTTTCTTCTGTACAAAATATTTATTTGAACTAAAACCGACTAGTATGCCATTCATCTTCCATATTTGAAAAATAAATAATGAAATGTGCAGCCACCTTTTGAAGCAGAAATATATTTTGAGCTTTGTTTGCGTTTATGCTGATTGCTGTTACCAATAAATTATCTCTTCTGCATCATGTTTATTAAAAGACATACTGTACTGTACATCAAATAGTCATTTCATGTCATCATCAAGACGAATGTACTGTAACATGCAAACTACCGATGCCATGTTCATATTGATGTTAAGCAAGTTGGGATTTTCCTATAGGAGTCAGAATAGACAAGTTGGCATCTGTGGTTTAATACTGTAAATCGTTGCATTATTCCTGTGCTTGTGATGGAAATGCACTGCTCAACTGCACTTATGCTCCTATACCTGATGACAGACCTTCTAAACATTGCAATTGTAAAGGACCTGGAACGCTATTCTTCTAGATGTTTTTACTTCATACTGTTTTAGAGAGTACAGAAAAGAGAATTGGCAATGTGACAGAGGGATTAACGATAGCACCATCGTCCGTGTACAGAATGCCTAGCTGCATCTGAATCCTTTTGTTCTCACTAATGACCCATCAGGCGTCACTATGACATGCATGTGGTTTCCTTTCTATTGTATCCAAACGTCACTTCGGGTTGAATCCGGAGCTTTTCTAACTCTCTCCCTGAAGTGGAGAAATCTGAATACGCCGTGTTCGATGCCTAAGATGGCCACTGATACCGGAGATTTCCAGACGAGCTAACGTCACATGCAAGATCACATGACAATACACATTTGACAGGTGAGGATTTTGGCGAGGGTTAGCTAAAAAAGAGTTAAACAGCAAGAATGCAAATATAGGTAAAAATTGTATAATGGTGTTGCCCTCTTTTCCAGCGTTGTGCCGTACTGAGATGAGGATACTGTTTTTATACTGTTTACTCCCATCAAGGCAGTTTGTGTTTTCCCCCCAGCTATAATTGGTTACAGTACTTTGAAAATGTATTTTACTGTATTGTTCTTTGATTGAAATGTCACGGAGGGGCTGCATATGATCACGTGTTTAGCAACCTGGGCAAGCGCAGTTCAGTGACGTACTACAGCAGGGCTATTCAACTCTGGTCCTGGGGGGCTGCACCCTGCGTGTTTTAGATCTCCCTGCTCCAACACACGTGAATCAAATGAATGGGTCATTAACAGGCCTTGAATCATGCGTGCTGGAGCAGAGAGAGACCTAAAACATGCAGGGTGCAGCCCTCCAGGACCAGAGTTGAATAGCCCTGTACTAGAGTATATGCGTATTCCCCAGGGCTCTACGCTGACTTTTTTCCAAAGGAGCACATGCTCCTAAGTAAAAAAAAATATATATATTTTAGGGCAAGCATAATGCATCACCGTTATGCATTTATGTATTTAGTTGTATTTAGTTTTTGTTAATCTCTATATTTTGCATATGTCTGAATAGCTTGTTTTTTGATGTGAGAGATGATTAGGCCTACATTATAATTTTATACCTTTCAGAAAATATTGTCTCTAGGTTAAACAGCTGGATCGTATCGGTGACAATTGGACAGTTGTAACTGATCCATGGGGCTGATCCAATTAAATAAATGTACATGCGTAGGCCTACTGTCAAGCATCAGCCATGTCTAACCTACCCAGGCCACACTCTCAGCAGCAGGTTTCTAAAATGCATCCAAGTCCTAAAATTGAGATTGTCTGTCATTTACTTTGCAACTTAACTTAAAACTTCATTTATCACTGGAATCGGATTGGTCCCGGCTCAGTGCCGGTGTCTGTATCGGTTTCGGGACCGAAAAAACTGGATTGTGCCATCCCTAATATCTATATAGGCTGCAGAACTATAAGGAGTTTCTAAAACATGAATGAATCCTCTTATTAATTCTGTTGAGGGTTAACGTCTATGACAGTATCAAGTAATTGGTGCGGAGTGACATTCTTCTGTTCGTCTATAAACGTCTCCATGTTGCATCAGCACAAGGTCTACCTGATTGTGGATTGCGGGGCGCGGTGCATGCTACTGTAATACCACAGCGGAGGCAGAAGCAGCATGTCGGCTGCACGAGTCGACCTGCACGCTGATCAAAAACATGTTAGAAGTGGTTGTATTTGTAATCTTTCCTCTCCCTCGGGGGGATTGGTGTCAAGCCCTTCTGCTCCCGCCACATGTGGCAGGAGGCACAGCACTGTTAATTAAAGCGTAAGTCATCTGGGCAGGGACAGCTAGAGGTCCTGGGAGATGGAGATGGGGCTACGGGCGAGTCATTACACTCTATCATCTTTGCACTTTCCTCTGCTCTTCACTCTGACTTCTTCCTCCCCAATCCGCCATTCTCTTCCTCTGTCCATATGTCACCTCCTTCTAAAAGGCATCGACAAAACCCTTCTATTGAGACCGGCCGGCCAGGGTACCATCTGTCCGTTTGGAGATAAAACCTTGGGTGGACTCCATCCATGCCTCACGAACGTTGGCTCGTCCGCACTACACAAACACGCGCGCACACTGCATCTAGATGGATGACACATCTCCTTGAACGGCATCTTGAACGTGCCATCAAGTAAGCCCGTCGCTCTGTGTGCGTGCGTCCTTGTGTTTACAGTGCAGAGCACAGTGCATAGCTTTGTGCATTGTCAGTTCAGCCAACCATATCAAACTCAACCGTTCCATTTTTAGCTACAGAAAAGAAATTGCATTATATGTTATGACGACCTCATGCCACTCTCGTCTCAGCGAGCTCACCTTTATCTCTGAGTCTTTGTCTTAGGAGCGACCAAGCCATAGTAGATCATGTGGCACCAGCCGTACAGTGCGGTGAGAACGACGGGTCTTTACCTGTGACAGGCTTTTTGGCATAACTATAATTGAAACAGAGGATAGGGAGCATCCTCTTTTCCTTCCACACTCTTCTGCTCATCATTGCCATACAGCTCTGCAATAATATACCTGAACCACCCCCTATCAGTCAGCGCTCACTTAACCCCCTCATTTAAACAGACAAGTTGTGAAGGCTCTGCCTTTTGATGAGAGTATAAAGGGGTGAATGGCTGTACCACCCGAGTGTGTGTGTGTGTGTGTAATATCAAGTGTATGAATGACTTTGACATAGATTTGGTGATATTGCCAGATACACAAGACCACGTAGCCCTGCCCATGCCAATGCCGACAAATCAGAACACCACATACGATTGTGCAACAGCATTTCTATGTTGGTCAAGACTGGGTGGAGGCTTGGAAGCACTCTCACCACGCTAGACACAAATGCATTTCCTTCCCGGCAGAGTGACAGCCACTTCTTTTGAGAGCCGATCTAGAAGAAGAAGAAAAAAAGAGGTTGGAACCATTTCTGAGCTTCTGTGTCGCACTGTATCTTTGTCCACCCTCTGCTCTCTCTAATGCACTCCTACATTTAGGTAATTCCCTTCTACCATCCTTCCCCTGTTATCTTATTTCTACAGCTGTCTTTTTTTCCTCTTACATAATCCGCGGAATGTTACAAAATCCACGGAATATTGATGGGGTTGTGCCTCTGAGCCTTTGCACTTGGCTTTCATTTGCTTGCAATATATAGTACTAGGTTATACCTCAAAAGTGCAGTGGCAAAAACAGATAGAAAGGTTTATAGGCATATGCGTGTATGGCACTTCACATTAGCATCCGGCACACATACAGTAAGAGGAACCGATATAGTACTTACTGTATGCCAGTAAAGCATGCAGCTGATTCATTTTGCAGCAGTTTGTGCCCCTTTTTTTATCTCTAGTTTGAATGTCCATGACACCACTGTCAGTCACTAGAGCGTCTGGAATTGCACTTCCTAAAACATTCTGCTCATACATTCTGATAACTTACTTTACATGTTTACTTTACAAACATACTAGATACTGTATATTCTGTGCGTACATGCAAGTCCTTATTTTAAAAGAACAGGTTCCGCACATGTTTGCTGAATGAACTCAGCGGATGTTCCCGACAGTCACGTCATAGTACTGCCGTGCTCTGTCAAACACCAGGCCTGCATCCTGGCTTCAGAGCAGGAGCATACACACTTCCACATGGGTGAACATGACACAGTTGAAACAATACCCTGCACGGTGGCCATTCTATTACACAGACTAGCACACGCGCGCACACACGCATGCATGCACGCCAAGTACACACTCTGATAATACAGAAATGCACAGTAGCCTTCCTTAAGATCTCTTTTACATGTCCTTGGATTTGAGACTCCCCTCCTCATTCACTCTCTCTCCCTATCCTCTGCCTGCCCACTGTGTGTGTTGTATCCAATCAGGCTGGCTCTGCATTGCAGTTCAAAGGCAAGGCTTTGGAGAAGGGGAGATGAGACAGGAGGGAGAGCACATGGTAGGGGAATAGCACAGGCTGGGGAAAGACAGAGACTGAGCTTAAGCTTTTATTAGGAATAGCTTTTATTTACTTGGGCTAGCTTGGCTAAGCCCCCTTTTTCTCATTTTCAGCATTGCTCTGCTGCACACTTATAATCTGACAAATTCATTTCCGGAGGCCAAGTAAATTGTTTTTCCACCAATAGCTGCTAAGAAACGGGATCGCACCACAGCCTATCTGATGCCTTGCTCAAAGGCATAATGTGTGTACATTTTTCTTCATCCAAACCATTTTTGTAGGTTTTCTTAAAGTAAGGCCAGCGTCTACTATTGGCGTCTGACGCACGTCAAGAGACGTCAGAGTTTAAAACACGTTATATATATAATATATATATATATTATATATATATATTAGCTCTTTCGTCAATTTATCTTTGCATTTCAAGCGTTAATAAAAGTGCCTTCCGCATACCGCCGCCAGTGGGTGTTGGCCTTTAGGATTTGAACATACCCATTATTGATAACCCAGCAAAACTCTTTTCTTTCTCATTTTCTTTTGTTTGTAAACTGATAGCAATCACTTCTGTGCCACCGCCATTTCCTAAAGTTATTTCTGCAAGTACAGTGAATGAATGAATGCACAAATAAATGAGCCTGATAAATTAGTGCTGAAAGCCAAGTAAGAAAACGACAGCTGTACTGTAGTAACCAGATAGCTTGCCAGTTTACCCCATTATCAATGGAGCTTTAAATTCAAAAGTTGCAATTGGTGTTAATGCGATTATGGGTAATAGATTTACGTTTTTGTCTAGAATGCTGTTAAATGTGTTATATTTAGCTCAAGGCAATATTTTTTTATGTAAAGGCAGGTTGACATGTAAAACCCGTTATTTTGTTGTTGTCAGGAGGTATACTGTACATTTAAAAAAAGAAAACCTTTGGAAATGGATTTGCATTAACACATTGGTCTTTCTGTGACAGGTACTGTAGGCAAGTCATTAATGGCTCAGAAATATCATGTGGTCCCACTGTTTTGCAGAGAGAATATGTTGAACAATTTGTGTAGTTTGTAGCACTACACTAGCTGGACATGGACACTGTTTTGTCTTTCCGAATGGAATCTTTCCGATTGACGATTTGGGGATACCTGTTTACATGTGATGTCACCTAATCTTGTCTGGTGTAACATGCTCTGTCGCAACTTATCGGAATTGATGTTAAACATGCACACATTATCTAGCTAATAATGTAACGTGTCCTGCTAGCAAATTACTAAAACCAGCTAGCTTCTAGTTGTAGGTACGTCGAAGAGTGAGGTCATCTGTGTGGTGGAGAAATGTACTGCTACAGAACTCCCATTAATTTATTTGCATGAGTCAGAATTGTTTTGTCCAGACTTCTTATAATACAGACCGTTCTTATAATACATCCACGTTTTGTACAGTGGCTATGCAGAATAGTTTACCGCCAGCATCAAACAAAACATAAGACGGGGCATGCGCATTAGAATGCAACCAGGAAGTAATCTAATTTAATGGAGCATTTTCTTTCTGGTTGGGCTTTTAACACGATTACAATCGGAATAATAGGGTGTAAATGGTGTAAATGCAGCTATTGAGTAGTACTGCTGACTGTTTAAAGCTTTGAGATTAGTTACCAGATCTGTATTATGGCGGTATTATGGGTTCGGTATAATGGCTTTATTGATGAACGGAAGTAAAATATTTTGTCATTTTAACTGCATATATATTTATATGAAAAATTGCAAACTATATATATCTAAGTATCAAAGTATTTAGTGTAGGCTAAAAAAGTTGATATGTCTTCTAAAACTGGTGTAATTGCTATTGAGCTATTAGGTCAATACCAATTAAAGTAATTACTGTAATTGGGTTTAATAACATGTAATTTAGCATTATAATAAATGTCAATTAGTATGTTCTAATCTAAATACAATTTAGACTGCTTTACTGATTTGTGAAAATACTGTGATGTGTGGGACAATAGCTGGTTTCCATGTGCAAACATGGGAGCAGATTCTGAAGATTAAAGTTATTGTAATGTAAGTTAATACACTTTTTGTCAAATTCAACAAATATCTCCTCGCATTTTGCTAGCTTATCGTTCTCTGTTGAAAACATTATACAGTATGATACTTCTACACAGCCCTGGCTCTGTAAATAGGAACATAAACAAAGTGGCGAACACCGCTTGTATCAACAAAGCTGTAGCACTACACTCACAATGCATTTCAATGTGTGATCTGCCACCGCGGAGGACCGCAAATCTATACTGCTTTGATTTGAGCTGGAAGTTAGAAGAATGAACCATACCTTTTAAACAGAGCCCTGTATGGCAATTACTGTAACTGTGTGGTAAGGGGCCCAAGCACAGAGGTTGAACTGAGACAAAAGTGCCATATTTTAACTATCTCACGGTCAAAAGTGCAAGGCGCAAACTGCATTTAGGGCAGCCCATGTTTTATACAATGTGGGCGCTGGAGGGGAAATGGACAACGGCGTTGCTCTGAAACTAGCAAAGACACTTGCTTTGCTGCTTTGCGTCGCTCTGTGCTGGGTTTAGGACAGGGCTTATCAGGCTTCTAACAACCTTGAATCAGGTTTGTTGGAGCAGGGAGAGATCTTAAACATGCAGGGTGTGGCCCTCCGGGACTGGAGTTGAATAGCCCTGGTTTAGGATATGGCCCAAAGAGTTTTATTCTCATAACAGGCAGCGGAATCAAACAAGAACCAACAAATAAACAACTAGGCTAAATAAATAGTTCTCTTCTCTCAATAGAAATACAGTCAACTTAGAGCATTGTAAATAGATAACATCAGCGCTGATTATACAGTTAATTCTCGTGCACGGTGTCTGAGGATGAAATCCTTTACTCAGAGGCTGTGTTGCCACCTCATTGTCGGGAGTAAGCTACCGTCTGACATGTGGTTGTGACAATGCACTGTGCAGAAATAAGCTATATGACCCATGTTTTAAAGGTACAGTTAGCGATTGTAAGTGAATACACCAAATTCACAAAATATCTCCTCACACTCCACTATCTTACCGTTTCTGTGCATGCTGATAACATAATTTGGTACTTCTACACAGCCCTGGCGTCGTAAATAAGAATACAAACAAAGAAGCGAACACCGCTCACAACAACAATACCCTAGTCATTGCAGTGCATTTGCAATGCGTGGGGTGGAGCTTCTGAGGAAGCACCTCATTGCATTGAAGGGAGAGGTGTTTTTGTTTTGATTTGAGTACAAAGTTAGCAAGCGAGAATGACTTACCCTACCTACCTGGGTTTAACGTGTATTTTGACATGTGTGTTGCTTGATGCACCCGCGTGATATTGAGAATTAGAATGTATTGTGGTATGTAATTTGTATTAAGATTTTTTGAAAACATATTTGTGTTGAAACATAAATCACCCAAACAGCTCACTGTATGATGACCATTCAGTATATAACATGTGAGATGTCTATTTAATGTAGTTCACGAGATTCATCAGTGTTCAAGAGGCATGGTTCCAGGGTCGCAATCATGCAATAGATTGTCTGTAGTGGACTGTGTCAAACACACAGCCGTGTGCACATGGGGACAGACATACAGTCACACACACACACACACACACACACACACACACACACTGTGTTCTGTCTCCCTGATAACTAAATCCAAGGTTATTTCAGTGAACAAAAGCAAACAAATGTAGTGGCTGATGAGACGAAATGGGAGTCACCCTTGCATTTTCACAGAGGAGACAAACCTCCGCCACACAGACAAATTACACATTTGGAAGATTTCTGTTGAGACAAACAGCAGACTTTGCATTAATGTAACAATGTGCATTTCTCATATTTCTCATATTTAATGTAGACAGAATCTATATGCAATACAAATGGTAACCTTTATGTCTGTGTATCAAAGACCGAATGATTATTGCGTCAATAATAACGTGTCCAGTGCTAATGAAGGCAATTCATGAATCTTTTTGATCTTCATACCGTAAAGAATTCTATAAATTGGGAACAAACAGCTTTCAGCATATGTCAAACGGTGTAATGTACCGTAGTTACTTATCAACAATCGGTATTTAAAAAGGAGGCGATAAACAGGCCTACCTGTGTGCAAATATTTACAATTTATTTTATTTTATTCTAATATTCCTTACGTTTACCAAACCATTTATTAGATGTTTTATTTATTAATTTATTATTATTACTAATCTAATTACCTAATCTCTTGAAAGTGCCTTTGCTTACATACAGACACATTATTCTGAGGCAGGCAAGAAGCTAATACCAAGACATTTGAATAGCATATCTTGTGAATGTGGACTGAGCTTAAAGGTCAGCTTCTCTAAAGGATAGCTGACAGGCTAGTCCGTTTCTGTCAAGTACTGAGACATGTATGTTCTTAGAAAGAAGCCCACTGGTATCGTATGAAGAAGCCTGGCACATTTCACCGTTTATCTCACAATTCTCCTTTCTATTACACACACGCACACGCGCACACGCAATGCGCTTGACATACTGATGCTCCTCTGTGGTGCAGTTATTATCAGGATTTGTTCCACTTGAAGTAACAGAACGAGGACATGTTAATGTAAACAGCCATGCTTATCACAATTGCATCATGGGTAATAAATATGTAGGCAAAAGCTATACCCCACTAGTTAGGAAAATTCAAACATTGTGTTTGGTAATGTGTACTATAGTGACATCTTACCATTCGTGATTAGATGAATGTCACTAGTGCAACGACTGGTTGTGACAACAGACACAATGCAACATATAGACACATACCGTACACCAGTTTTCAGTTACTGTATATATGATATTTTAACATATTATCACTGTGCACTGGCCATCAAGACGCAGAGCATCAACCAAGACGCATTCTGACCAGGGCATTGTGAGTTTGATCATATGCGATGTTGCCAAGTATTGAAGATTAACTATACAAATCAAATGCATTCAAGTGTTATGATTGTGTTATGATTATACATATTTTAATTCTTTAGTTCAGGGGGAAAAAATGCAATTACCAGATATTAAAAACGGAAAAGTTCTGAATATGTTGTAATTTTTCTTGATTTTAAGTCATAAGCCTTGCCTGTGTGGGTTTCTAAATGTACGTCTAAGTGTTCATTTAATGCTTTGTACCTGTGTTGCAAACAAGATCTTTCATTGCATATTTTCATCCTATTTCCCCTCTTCCTATTCCTCCTTCCCCTCTCTTTTAAATGTCGACCAAAGATGATGTTGACATGTAAAGGAACATTTTCAAAGCCATTTTGATGCCGGTTTTGCAACGTTTGTGGGGGAAAAACAACTTCCTACATCTGTGCAAGCTGAGCTTGGGACTCCCAGTAGAGCAGATGAGAATTAGGAGCATTTGTGTAAGAGCGTGTTTTGGGAGCGTGTTCTTTGTGCCATTTGTCGACAGCATATATTACACACACGCAGTGCATGAGGACCAACATGAGGAGTAGATACGGTATATTATATGAGGTTTCAGTCAAAGCTGTCATACGTGTTTCATACCTGACCCTATCTGAATGCGTGTCACTGAGCTGTCTTATAGGTCATTTATTGCCAATTGCACCGTCTGGGTGACAGTGATATAGCCAGCGTAGTGACAATGGTCAGGATATAGTTGGCATTATCAGTCAGTTGTAGTGAATGATTTATTAATTTTGTCTCTCGCTGTCACTTTCATCTTTTTCTCTGCCTTCCAGCTCCACAATGCAGTAAATGTGGAAGCGCTCTGATCACCCCTTTTCAAACACGTAACATGAACTCTCTACACGCATTACAAAGAAACCGCAAAAGTGACATTGATGTTTGCCTCCTACAAGCAATGACAAAATGTGCCCTGAATGAGACAGCATGACACAAAGATAATGCCACTGTTATGCCTGGGGTATGGCTGTCAGTCATTAGAGCACATACACTACCAGAGGGAATAATACTTCTTAGATGTGTCCACTACAGTACAGGCTCTTCACCTTCACATTGTTCTATTTGTGACTGGTACATAAAATAGTGCAATAAAGTTCACATTGTCCAGCTGTTGCCAGCCAGCCGTAATACTAATTCATATTCAGATCAGTTCTATTAAGATTGAAAACGAATGGCATCATGTGTTGGCATCAGAGAGGGGAACTTCTCTCCCTCCGTCAAGGGCTGTAGGGATGACCTTTTGTGAAAATTAGCACAGAACATTGTCGGCTATTGCTCAGATGCTACGATACCCGTGTCAATTGTGTATGGATTATGTATATGACACTGGCATAGGTTTGTATTACCTTTTCCCTCAACCATGGCGTTGGAAGGTCAATGAATGCCACACTTACAAATGATGTGTGATCTTGTTTAGTAGTGGGGCAGTATTTATTTGCTTTGTTTTATTTCCTTCACCCACGTCCAACGAGTGTATTGACCCATATTTCTCCCCTCTCGTCTCTCCAGAAATGCATGAAATTCAACGTGGACGCGCCGATCTGGCTGTCCAAACAGCGGATACTGTGCACCCTCAACCAGAGCCTGAAGGATGTGCTCAACTACGGCCTCTTCCAGCCAGCGTACAACGGCAGGGCGGGCAAATTCCTGGATGAGGAGAGACAGCTGAGGGAATATCCCTTTCCCTCCGTCGCTCCTGTGCCATACTTGGAGGTTGGTTAGCATGGGAACATGTCCCTTGCATTCACACACAGTTAGTTTTCATCAGGAAGAAAGTTCCCAGCTCCAGAATAGTAATGTGTATAATCCAGAAGCTATCGTGACAAAGGCGGGGGCTGGGATTAATAAAGTGATGGAAAGGAAATGATGAGATGCAGCCACAGAACATGCAGAGGCTTAAAAGCCCTGCCTTGTGTGTGTGTGTGTGTGTGTGTGTGTGTGTGAGTGAGAGAGAGTTTCATTTGCTGATGATGCATGATTTGTTGTCACGGGGTGTCACTCAAATCATTCAGCAGTAACAGCACAGTCAGTCCCGGTGTGTTGCTGGCAGCAGATGTCATGTTCTAGAGATAATTGGAACACTTGTCCATCACTGTGTGTGATCAAAAGGAAACGGGGCTATCACAGATGTTTACAGGCAACGGTGTAAACGTTTCTGCTAATGTTAGTTTTATGAGGAGGGGAGAGATAGACGGGTTAATAAAATGTACTCTGTTCCACTTCGGCCACGTAAGGAGAATATACCTCTGTTATTAAAATACATTTTAGCCTGAGATCACAGATCATTGCAAAATGTGAAGAAAAAGAAAATACTGTTGCAAACAAATCATTGTTACAGTTGCAGTGGCACAAGTTAGGTTCCAGAAGGATGAGATGTGTTAATCATAGCCGGGCATACCCTTCCGGTTGTTATTATTTCTCAGGTTTGATGCAGTGTTTCAATTATGTTTTTGGCTCTTAGTGTGGACAAGACATGAAAAAAGCAGATTGCATAGGCTAGAGGGCGTTCCTTGGTTATGATTTCACATGTGATCAGTTTTTTACTTTTAAAAGGAACTGGGGAAAGTGGAAAACTAAATATACTACAATATTTGCAAAATGTTTACATCACAATATTTACAGTGATTTGCTGATGAAAGCATCTTAGTAGTCTCAGCCTCTTCGTCAATGTAGCACTATGACACATACGCAACTCTTGTCTTTGTCATGACAACTTGTCATTACCCAAGACAACATAACCTGTCAATGTCTTTGTCATGACAACTTGTCATTACCCAAGACAACAACCTGTCAATGTCTTTGTCATGACAACTTGTCATTACCCAAGACAACAACCTGTCAATGT
Organism: Amblyopsis rosae; assembly: GCA_025399935.1. Taxonomy (NCBI): domain Eukaryota; kingdom Metazoa; phylum Chordata; class Actinopteri; order Percopsiformes; family Amblyopsidae; genus Amblyopsis; species Amblyopsis rosae. The sequence goes on from JAODTR010029066.1 coordinate 16,078, forward strand.
CTTTGTCATGACAACTTGACATTACCAAGACAACATAACCTGTCAATGTCTTTGTCATGACAACTTGTCATTACCCAAGACAACATAACCTGTCAATGTCTTCATCATAACAACTTGACATTACCCAGGACAACTTAACTGAATGTCACCA
>JAODTR010029077.1:5311-22258 GCA_025399935.1 Amblyopsis rosae
CCCCCCCCCCCCCCCCCCCCCCCCCCCCCCCCCCCCGAACTGGGGAATACAAATGTAGTGTGATATTTAAATGGCAACAACATTTGCCTGAACCAAACAGTTGTCCCATAGCAAGTCACATTTCTCAGCAGCATGTTAAAACCATGTGGTTTATTAGTATTTGTAATCTGCCCTGATGTCTTCAATGAGTCTGCAACACATTAGCCGTATGCTCCGAGGTGCAAAACCTGCTGTGAGGCGCTCCAGCACAAACTCCTGCTCTGCCAAGTGAAGACTATATCTGCTTATTTCATGAGAGGCTGATTAAATGTCAACTTTGGAGAACCTGTTCTGATCGTGATTTGAAAATGTCAGTAACAAACGATTCATTCACCGACTGTTTGTACCGTATTATCTGTTATTTGTTTCATTGTAATTTGACAACATTAATTGAAGGTACAATAATTGACCAGCGTTGAAGGTGATAGGTGAAATTCTTCCATTAGGGAAATACAAATGGGTTTCTTATATCAGTCCCACCGACTTATGCTGTGCATCATTTCAACAGGATAGCGGGCAACTATAGTATACAACATCAGCACATATGCAATTTACTACACAGAATAACGCTGCCAAGCTTTGTAACAACTGAACGTGATGAGTCATGCTAAGTGCTTGTCCTCCAGTCCCAATTGTGTTATTGTTAGGCAGGCAGAATCTGTATATTGTGCATCCTGGCGGTAAAATGTGGGGATTACTCATCTAACGTCTCGTGGCTGTGTGCCATTGGGGCTGGCACAGTGTCGGGATCACCAATACTTTTTCCAGGAAAACAGTGTACACACAATTCATCATGGTTGTCCCACTGTCGACTATCAGCAAACTACAACCGGATCTAAGCACTGAAAACACCCTTGATTAATGGGGTCATTGGTTACTCAATGAAGGCATTCACGGAAGGTGTACTCCAAACTGAGAGTCAGCTGTGAATTATCTGGTACAGATCTGCAAATATTTAATTTCCTTGCTGAATATCACTTTTTAGAATTGTATTTTCTGACACTGCAGAATGTTACTTTAGTTAAGCCTATAGCTCTTCCCTCTGACAGTGGCAGAAATATAGGAGAGAATGATGCGTTTGGTAGACAAATCACATTAGAAGTGTGTTTCTTAGAGAATTACATGGGAATGCTATATAAGTGGATGACTCACTGTGACATGCCGGTGCAGATCCTTGAGCAAACAAGGGGTTAATTCATGTCTGGATGAGGATTTAATATTTAGGTAAGGAAGATACAGGGTTACGTGTTTAACAAAATGTCAACGAATGCATATGCGTAGAGAGGACTTAAAACGATGCTGGTATATTGTCATAAACACTGAAAACAGAATAAATCCAAACATATATCTGTCGTATCTGTAGGATCAGACAAGCTACAGCATACAGCCATTGTCTGCATTGTGAGATGGAAGACAAAGCGAGCGATGGTGCGATAGCGGGACTGTACTTTTTGTTCAAACAGATTTGTACGGCCAGCACTTTTCCACTGGGTCTCTATATTGGAGTGTGGACTGGCACTGAAATAATTACCTTGGTCATCTGTAGGTGGAATTATGAACAGGGTAAAAATATCCGGGGTTGCAAAAGGGAGCAGAGCCTCTCAGACAAAACCAAGCAATAAGCATTAGTGATTATGCTGGGAGCAATGTTCACAGAAACACCATTTGTGGCTCTTGGCGTTTACACATCTGCGACTGTGTCTCTGAGTAGGTGTTCAGGAGGATGGTGGCTTTTAAATTGAAGACTTTGGAATTTAAATGACTCACCTGTTTGCACTAGGTGCGAATTCAGTTCGAAAAGCTTTTTTAATATCATTTATTGTACGGTCTACTGTAGGTATCTACAGTATTGTACAGCATACTGTACATTAGTATGTGTGTGTATGAGCTACAGTACAGTACATGCATAAACGTGTTTTTATAAGCCGTTGTAAAGTTTTGTCTAGATGTCGTCTTCCCGATGCTCCCACAGAGCCGCCCAGAGACAGCGGTGAGGACACCTCCCACTGTGGTAAACTGCAGGAGCACACCACAGATGGCGGGCATTGCCTCTGAATACTAAATACTCAGGGGCAGATGTACTAACATGTCAGCGGCCGTTTTTTAGACGTAATTTCACACATGGCTAAAAACCACATTCTGCCTGCCACAGTAGCGCATAATGTCAAGTTGCGCTATTCTTACTCATCAGTAAGCATTCACGGGAGGGTCGAGAGGAAAGTGGGAGGGTTTTTTGTGTGCAAAATATAATGTGAGGAGATGGGTAAGGAGAGACTGATTACCTATTACATTGTGTGTTACAGGGGGAAAGCACAAGTCGTTTACGCGGTGAAACGTGTTCTGCAGGTGTAATCCAGGGAGCAGGTTTCCTTGTGTAGCAATGGCAGCAGTCGAACAAGACAAAGACACGGGCCAAGGAGACGTGCTGAGAGCATTTGCTGGCTCGTGCCCTGTTAGAAGCAAACATTTCCTTTGTTTGCCTGTTAATGTCTTGCCATCTTTATTGGACGTATTCCTTACGAGTAGCTGCTAATGCATTCATTTAGTTAGTTATAGTCGCCCAAAACAGAATACTTTGAGTGGGTGTATAATCTCACCTCATAGACAAGTACATCTATTTCATGATGGATGAACTGTTATTTTATAGATGGATAACAAATTATGGCTAGATGCGGTGACATGCGCTGATTACGTAATTAGCATTCAACGTGAAATGAAAAGGCACAGCATAGGCTTTCTGTGGACTGGCCAGGTCGCTGTTTACAATGCGCTCTCTAGCGAACGTACAGTACTATACATCTGCCTCTCTTTGTAGTATTTAGTCTAAGCACATTTGAATGGATTGCACTCATTACAAAAGCATTTATGTAACGACGTTCATTGTAAAAGGTCTGCATCGCTCTGTCATGAGCAGTGAAAAGAAAAAGTCAACCTCTCGAGCAAAACAACAAATAAATAAAAAATAGAGATTGTGTTACCCACATGGCTCAAGTGACTGGTGTCAACTCCAGCTGTTTAAAATGGAACTCCCCACGTCTTCATTAGGTGTAGCAGAGGAGTAAGACCATTCACAGTCTTAAATAGAATCCTTCTCTGAATAGTGACTTGACATGGGAAAATAAACGTCAATATGATCAAAAAGCTCAAAAGTTTAACTATTTTTTTCAATTGACAATGAACCACTTTGACATCACTGTGACGAGCTCCACGGAAGTTGAAAGGAATTACCTCCTCTAGTTAGCTAGGCGTTCCAAATGGAGTTAAATTGTTAATTCACACACATAAGTTAAAACACATTTGTGTCAAACTGTTACAGTGCTTTTATTGCATAATAGGCAGTTAAACCATGTGTATGCGATATACAGTCAACTGTTCTGGGCACAATAGGCTATGAATCATTGTTTAACTGCTTCTAAGCTTCTGAAATAATGATAATAAAGCGTAATAATGCAGTGCATTACTTTGATATACTTAGAATTCTCACAGCTCTGTTGCCTACACATTGGGTTTCTATTTGAACAAATGTTTGCATGTAAAAGTACTGTAGGTATGCAACTGCTCCAGATGCCATGCAGTATGTCATCTGGAGCTAAAGCTTACCTTCGCAAGATAACACCAATCATATGATGATGCAACTGAAATGCAGATAAAAATAGCAAATGGCAAAACAAAGTGCAGTGGCCTGTAGATATCTGCATGCCATTGCTTATATTTGTTTTGTTTTTATTTATTTCCTGATGTCAGTTTGAAAGACACAAGGAAATTGCTGTCTTGTGGCAGCCAATGTTGTTTCCACTTGTATCTTCATATTACTGTGTGTCTCCTAAGTGCAAGGCTGGCACCTATTTTCTGAAGTGCTGAGAAGGCATATTTGCCATTATTTGGAATTGAAAGCTACCAGCACCCATAGTGTAAACAAAAGTTTACTGGAGTGGAATGTAGATCTTAGTGCCCTTGCAACGGGCTGCAAGAAAATACGGGTACAATAGGTTAATACATGTTAAACGTTAAAAAAATTATTACACATATATATATATACAGTATGTGTGTGTGTGTGTGTGCTTCCTTTTTAATAATTTATAGATTTTATTATATATTGGTGAAAGAGATAACAAAGACTGGTGTTTAAATATCAGAAATTACTGCTGAGACAGAGAGAATGACAGAGTGACTGTGTGCATGCATATTTCTATATGCACAACATGGGGAAGGAAGACAAGCTTCAGTGCAGGGTGAGAGATTATTTCACATATGTGACAGCTGTTACTGGCAGACAGAATTTAGAGAGGTAACTCGGGGAGGATTTGCAGTAATGCCGTCCTCAGAGCTTTTTGCCAGAATGTCCTTGCGTCCAGATATGGTGCAACTCGGAGTGACTCGAACTGCATTCCCAGGAATAAAATGGGACCACAAGTCATCCCCGGACATTAACTTACTTTGGATTAAGTGGAATATTGGCTGAGCTTCTGCAAACAACACAAGCGTCAGAATGTGTCAAATGATTTAATGTTTTCTTTTGTCACATAAACAATCCTACCCTGCCAGTGGAAAAACAGTGAGAGAATAACCGTTAGTTCAAATTACAAAACAGTATTTAAAGGTCAAGCGTGTGTAGTCTTGTTTATTCTAACACTAAATTAACAATGATGTCTGTGCTGTTGCAGGGTATGGAGAACTGTTATTAAGATAAAGTTTCACAGTACGGATTACAATCGCTAGCCTTTTAAACAATTTAGCGTGAATACACTATATGATTGAGCCAGTTTATTCAGCATAGTGTGGGTTCCCTTGGAAGTCCGCTTGCTGATGGCTGGCACTGCTCTCTGCTTACGCCCCCTGCAGCACTCGGAGGACGGGAAGCTACGTTGGAATTGTGAGGGAGCTGTAATGGGATCAAGTACCTTTAAACACATTGATGATGGTGCCTTCATGTTGAGACCTCAAAATGACAACGTGTATGTTGTGTATTGTACTGTGTACATTATACAGCATACAACATCATCCACACATGCACACAAGCATGCGCATTCACACACGCAAACATACTTTCATCCAGGATTTTTCTCATGTATGTCTATAATGTGTGGATTAGAGATTATGTTGATGTTTCACTTTCTTTTTTGCTTTGAGTTAGGTAAGGTAAATTTGCTGTTCTTGGTCAAAAAAACAAAACAATATGTGTATACGTGTGTGTGTGTGTGTGTGTGTGTGTGTGTGTGTGTGTGCGTGTGCGTTTGCCATAGCAAATGCCTATTGCAGTTGGTAATATTTCAGTTTAATTAAATGCTTTGAGCCTAGATCTGGAGAAAGGGCAATTTGGTCAATACTGTGTGAGAGGGTTATTGATTTGTTTTGCAGGCAACTACCTGTATCTTGGGAACCACAATATGTTTGAGGCGAAATTAAGTTCTTACTTTGACATTGTTCGCTTCAATGGCCTTGCACCTGATTACCGTCTGATTACCACGCTGACATGAAAGTTAACCGTAGTCAAACTTTTACTGTAGACCCCCTACGTCAATACAATTGCATGTTCGGGTTGACATTTTTGTGGAAGTGCTAAAGGTTGATTTAAGAAAGCCTTCCCCAAATGTTGTAGACATAATAGTAGTAAGCTTTTTAGAAACCAAATAACTTTATGAAGGAAAAAAAAAGATAATATATTTGATATGAAAGACATATTCAATTCAGGGACCAAATGTAATACTGTATTAGTTTGCAGCGTGTAATATTTGTATGGCACTGTTTGTTATGCCTTGAAGCAGATTAGGCTTAATTTAATGGGCAATGATTTCCCTTTTTAGCTTCAAACCTGTGCGTAATTTCCATTCTCATTGTACAGGTGAGAGGTGTAATGCAATTTGTGGAAATTGCTGCTACTGAATGTGTTAACATTTTGAATGGTTTCACATGAAACAATTCACATGCCAAATGTGTATTCTTGCACTGCAGTATACTGCAGCTTATTGACATCTATACCCAGTTGACTGCTCTCTGTCTATTCCGTTGTCCTCCAACATGGATTCCCACTTTCACTGCAACGATTACGTCGATAATACTACTGTATATGTGGAGCTGTAATGTATACACATAGGCCTGTTGTTGAACATGTAAAAGAACAAAACAGTATTCTGCGCATCAATCGGTTGCTGCAGAACGTCATTTCTGTCATTGTTGCTGCACTCCAAATCTGCTGGAGGCCAAGGCTCATTTGTAGATATTTTGTTGCATTTTACACCGGGGTCTCCAAAGTTTTCCCCCTGAGGGGTCTGTGTGCCTTGGGTTCCCCGTGGCGCGGGCATTTGATGGATGCAGCCTCACTCCTCCTGTGTGATGTGTTCACTGGGGTGTCAGCGATAGAGTCAGATAGCACTGCCGGAGCCGATGTGCTGAGCAGCTGGCTGTGTTTTCAGCTCGCACAGTGGCTTTGCAGTTGTTGCTCACTGCATTTCCCTCCTCATTATTGCTGGAGGGGAACTTTTTATTTCCTTTCTTTCGGTGGCTTGGCTTTACAATAATGGCAGTTCTAACTTCCCAGGTGTTCTTTTTTTTTTTTTCTCCCGCCGCCCTCAGATTTGCTATGCCTGGATTTAGGTGTGCGGGAAGGAGATGTCTAGCAGGGCTGCGCAGTGTAAATTGCACCGACGTCAATCTCGTCTGTAGCCGTGACCATTACGCTGCGCGCGCCTTTGACATGTTGAGTGATGCCGAAGACGCGGCTGCAATTATTGTGGTTGTGTCTTCATAATGAACAGTGGCTGCCCTCTGGCCCGTGCTTCATTATGACTTGTGCATGTAGGCCACACGGTAATACGCGGCAGATGCACTCTGTCTGTGGAACGTCTAATAGGCTGGCTGCTGTCGCACTGGGACACCACAGTCCCTGGGATCAATCACTTCCTCTACATGTGGCGCAGTAGCTATTAAACCTTTTGACCAGTGACCCCCTCTGCCACACACACACACACACCCGACGTCACTCACATTCACAAGGGTGACGAGCTATGCATCATGTGTCACACACGCAAACACAGGCCATGATGAGGATGAAACATGCTGTACACATTTTTCAGCACCACTGTCTAGCACAGTAGATGGTTAAGATACTCTGCTGAATGTATTACTCCTATTGTAGTTGGATCTATGTTATCTGTGTACATTTCTACATTGAGCCTGTGACACTAGCCGGCTATACCAGTCTAGCGCAGAGAGAAATATTTGGGATGTTTTCCCCACGATGGAACAATGAAAAATGACTAGCATTTGACATAATTAGCTTTTAAGATAGTGTGCGTTCAGAATGAGAGTGAGGATGGGCAGATTCATATATTTTAACTTCACTGGGACCAGCGGTCTGGAAAATACAACTGTATGTGGAGCTGCTACATTAGCACCAAATGGCTTGACTTTATTTTCTTATGTTCATTTGACATTAAAATTAAAATGTTTCTGCTATAGGTTTGTCGGTTCTCAACCAGATTGTGTTGTCCAAAGTCTGAACTCTAGGAATCATGGTGACGTTCTGACAACAGACTAGTGTAATACTGCTACCAATAGACAGTATATTGAGAAACAATGGAAGTCATTTACAGATAAATAACAACTGCACATTTTTCATCTAGCACCATAGGGTTAATTTGACTGTATGCACGTCATGCTCTCTCTGACATTACCATATACCACACGAGCAACAAGATGATGGGACCTGTTGTATTTTATTAACAGCCTAGGGTTTAGAAATGTTTACCGAGCGTTGGTGATCAGCCTCATTTGCATGTCAAGATGTATTTTGGTGTTTTATTTGTGACACTTGAACATTCTCTGAGTCACACTGCTCTTTGCTGGCATTTCATAAACATCTGTTCAACAGACTTGGTTTCTGTGTTCATTGAATGTGCAGCCCAAAGTAGATCACAGTTGATTTGCTATTAACTATCTACAATACTCATTGGCTTCTTACAGAACACATTTAATACACTACAAAATAAATCTAAATCTTACCAAGTATATTTGTCTAATTTCTAGTAATAATATCTAACTACACTTAATATAAGACACAATTACCTACCAATGGCTCTTCTATCCAGATATAATGTCTTATTTCAAGAAATCTTAAAAGCACATTTTCACTTGTTCCATTGGTGGATTTATTTACTTATTATGAGCAAATATGACCTTGTATTTATAATTATTTGACTTACTTTTGAAGAGCCATTTTTTGCAGTGTATAGCATCTAAGCATAACACACAGGCATGCTATTACTGCAGCTGGCTACAGTACATCTGATTACTTGTCCCTGCCATTCATTCTTATTTTATGATGAGTTTTCCCAGGATTCATTAGTGTTCAATTTTAGTTTGATATTACCGGTAAATCACTTTGTTACAGTAAGAGCTTTCCATGTTAATGAAAGAGGTTGGTGTCGAAGATTCTATATGTAGCCTATCTGCAGCAGAGAATGAACGGCTTAGAGGTTCTGCTCCGATGAAGCAAGACTTTTTCACTTGCAAACCTGTGCAGCTTGTTCTGTTTTTGCCAATGGAGCAACGTACATTAAGTATAATTCTTGCATGTCTGAGTACGATACAGTACACTCTTTATTTCAATAACATGTAATTGATTTATAGCTAATTAAATCCCCCATCTGTCCAATACTGGGTGAATAAAGAGAAGGTTAAATCATCTAAGAACAAATGTCCTTTTCTTAAATCATAAATGCTGAGAGCTCAATATCTATTTCACAATTATGTGGGCTTAAAACAGCGCGGAACTCTTGTTAAACCTTCAACTCTGCAGTTTTATTAAAATGAAGTGTTCCCGCTGACATCCACTATGAATTAATTGGCTATAGGTGCCCAACCCAGCACTCAAATACTTGCCGTTGCCCATAAATGAGAATGCTTATAGAAATGTTGATCCATTCATATGATTTGTTCCTGCGGTGACCGTCACACTAGGTGCTTTGTCAGAGCAACGTGTTATTCAAACAAAGCATTCTATTAATCCAACATCGAGAGAAACAGTATTGTGTGAGACGCATGCCTTGTTGTTTAATGTTTCCAGCTTCAAGAGGATAGCCAGTGATGGATACTTTGTTTGGGAAATTAAATCAACGACAGGAAACTGTTCTTGGCCTAACAGGACTAGGTCGTATTGGGCAAATATAATTAAAAAGCATTCTAATCAACATCTGACAAGATAATACAATTCTTGGTAGACAATGGATCATTGTTTGTCAGTGATGCGTTAATAATGTCAGACATAAAGGTAGACTAAATTGTCTTTATGCTGCTGTGTTGGGGATAGAAAAGAAACCGCTTTGGCTAAGTGTATTAGAAGGTGAGAACCGATTATTCATGCACCCTTAAAGAGAGTTTGAGTCAAGGAAGAAATATGTTACTTGGTTTTGTTTATTTTGGAGACACCAGCTAGCGAAAATACTCTCAAACTAAAATAAACCGAGCAGTGTAGGGTGGAACCTTTATACCATACATTGGTAGACGGAGCCAGCACAGGTGTATTGCTGAAGAATCAAGCACTGTATGCTATGTAGTGTTAAATAATGTGTTTGTGCACAGCTAACATGTTAAACAAGCTCACAATAGTGGTTACATTCTGTGCATTTACTGCAAAGAAAGCTAACTTCTATTATTATGTTATTGTAGATGTTCTGGGTAACTTTTATTATTATGTTATTGTAGATGTTCTGGGTAAACTGTCGCTGCTTAGGAACTGTGCTATTTGGTGCTTAATTGTGTCTTCTTTGATACAAGTGACTGTGGGAGCCAAAACCATTTAATATTCTCACTCACCCATGCATCCCCCTCTTTAGTATCTCTCATTCTGCACCATCATATTTTCAATTTACATCCCATTTGACTGACGCAGCAGAAACCACCCCCTTACTCACTGCAGAGCAAATCCTCTGGAAGCACCCATAGTAAATCTCTCTGAGGGGCCATGCGCTGTGTGTAACTCACCGACCTGCCCGTAGCCATTTTGCTATTAATAGCCTCCTGGCTTTTCTAACTAGAGACGTTAAGTGAAGTCTCCACGTGAACGTCTAACTTTCACGTGATGAGGAAAGACCGACGCACACATTAGGCTAACTGCCTCATTGGCCTTGCTTAGGAAAGGGAGATCTGAAATATGTATACAGTATATATAAGTATATAATATAGAAATATGTATACAGTATATAACATAATATAATAATAATAGTGTAAAAATAAAAATGCATTTACATATGTCTATAAACTTATAGAAGCATATAAACGTAGCTTTATTTTTCCATTGGCTTTAGTTTAAAAAAAAGGAAGCAGAACAAACCCTGTGGCTCGTCTTTGATCTTTCAAAGCAATCACAATGCAGACATGTGTTCAGTAGAAAGACTGGTTTGCCCTGGGCACTTGATTGTAGTGTTTCCTTTCTATTGATTTGGGTGGGGAAATCAAAATGCATCCTTTGAGTCTGACTGAAGATAAAACCTCACTCACACACGCTCGGTGCAGTAATTCTTCAAAACAGACAGAAAGGAAAAGTAAGTTATTCATTTAACCCCTGCTTAACAATAGAAATACATTTTCCAAAAAGCTTAGACTTCAAGTAGAACAAATTAATTTGCAGCACTTTGGACCTGAGAGAATTGTGTGCCTGTAGCTCTGCAGGAAGAATGGAACATATAGCAAAACCCACAGCCTTAAAAGACCACAATAAAATTGGACCACCATTTTGGGATTACTGCAGCATGGCAATATTTAGGAGTAAACCCCTCGATGAAATGAAACACTTGGCTGAGAAAAAGAAAATGCCACACACACACACACACACAATGGTTTGTGCAACAGCAGAATGTAGCCCTTAATTTGCATGCCTGGAATATATGATAATACAGCTTGCGTATGCACGTACTTTACATAGTGAGACCCCAGCTCGACACATCCTGCCCACACACTGCGACGCGCGTGGGAGGACGACTTAACGACAGGTCCGACTTGACGACTTGTCAAGCGCCTCTCTGGTCTTCTCCCGCGTTTCAAACGGGTCATGTTTGTGCTTGGGGGGAGCCTACAGTTCTGTTTCATACTGTGAAGGATGCCGGTACAGCTGTGTGCATGCGTGAGAAGGTGCAGCTTTGTGCCGTCTCTCATTCCATTCCCCACCCCCAAAGCTATGAGCGCGCGGCTTCTCCAGCTAATGATGCTGCACAGATTAAAACGCTGCAGCCCTGGAACCAAAGTCACCGCCTCACAGTTCATCACGGGCTCAAGCTACGCTCTTGAAATAGACCACATTCTGCCACGTTCCCACTGACAGCGTGTCAACTGCCTGTAGAACAATTCCAAATAATGTGTGACGAGACAAATGCACCAGATGGCCTATTGATCAGTAATATGAACGGGTATAACTTACTACTTGTGTTATCTGCAGTGTGTGTGTGTGTGTGTGTGTGGGGGGTAGCTACAGTATTTATAGATCACAATTAATCTTAACTCAAGCACTTTACTGATGGTACCCCTCCAGTGTAATAATACAGAATAGAACAGAACAAATCGGGTGATAAGCCCTTCACATTTTAGGCTTATAAATGTTCATACTTTATGCAGCAGGGCTGGTAGAAAGCATCGCCTTTTCCATCATCCACTGATTGTAGCAGAGCGTTTATCATGGGTAGATAGGATAGCTCGCCTTCTTGTGTATGCTATTGGTCTCAGAGGCTTGGAGGTGATGGGTGGAATGACTGACTCTCCCCACTTGCACTTACAGTAGCAGCGCCTCTAATAGGCACATGAGAGTCACTGCGCTCTCCCAGCAAAGTGAATCTAAAAGGAATGTTCATGTGTTAGGAATCTGCCTGTGTGGCTAGCAGATCTAATATTGTCCGTTTGAACATATAGTGACAACACAATGCTGGGGGGAAAAAAAGTTGATTGGGGGCCTCAATGTTACATTTTCAAGGTGACTGACAAATATTTATTTTGTTGGACTGGCAATGTGAATTTATGTCTAATTCTGTTTGAAATATGTCTAAAACGCTTAAGCTTTAATAAAAAAATGCCTTCAGAAGAGCCTTATTCTCTATTGAGGTGTAATCTACTCAAATGTCTTTGCTGACACGGCCATGTACTGGGATAAAATAGATGGATGTTGTTTACGTATGCTAACTAGAACAATTTGTAGCTCAATAGTTGCAGTATGATGGAATACTTGGAATCTGTCCCGGAGGTCTGTGATTTTCTTTGTATGAGCCTGCGTGTGTGTGTGTGTGGGGGGGGGGAAGAGTGGGTGGATGGTAGCAGGCTTCACTGTGTGTGTGTGTGTGTGTATGCGTGCGTGTGTTTGTGTGCGTGAAAAATATAGAGACTTTGTGTGTCTGAGTTCACTGCTGTTACAAAAAGACAATATTCCCATTTAGAGTAAACCTATATGGAGAAATGCAGAGTATTGACCTAAGATGGGTCTTTGCATCCTTTGTTAGACCATCTATGCTAGGTCAGATGCGTGTACATTGCACACACATACATTACAGTATCAAATAAAATGTTACTTCATTGATTATTTTAGTTTGTTTCTATAATGAACAAACCAGCAGTGTTTTCTCTGTTTATTACAACAGACAAAAAAAAAAACCACTCAGTCCGTGGCAAAATGAACATTGCCACCTGCTGCCAGCATTTATGAATTCAGGAACAGGCAAATAAATTATGCACACGCGCATGCACACATACTGTGTATATATTTACTATTATACTTTATATATATGTCACACTTTCTTATTCAACTCTATATACCGAATGTCATATATATGATTCTGCCTTTGTTTGGACTCGAGCTGAATTTATTTATTGGAAGAAATGTCAAACTGTCAAAGTGCAAGTACATTTGAATGCATGTTTTCAGGAATAACAGCAAGTAGCATCTTAGTTGAAAACCTGTGGGCTTATCAGTGCATGCAGGCTCTGCGGGATGGAACACATTAGGGGGCGCTTTAGATTTCCCTGTAACTTTTCTTTTTTTTACCCTCTGGTAATACAGAACAAGACTATTATCTTATTGATGTGATAGTTACTTTTGTACAATAGTCACTATTTCTGACATAATGTAACATGGTCGACACTTCATAACGTTCTCCTAATTAGCTCATGGTTAATGTGTGATGGGCAAGAGCACAATGTAATGTCACAGTCACACAGTGATCTAAACACACAGCAGCAGAACTGCCTAGGCATGGCACAATCCAGTTTTTTCAGTCCCGATACCGATACACATACCGGCACTTTGGGTATCGGCTGATACCGAGTACCGATCTGATTCCAATGTTAGTTAAGTTTTAAGTTAAGTTTAGATACCTGCTGCAGATGGTGTGGCCTGGGTAGGTTAGACACGGCTGATGCTTGACAGTTGACCTACGGGTGTAAATTAATTTAATTGGATTAGCCCCATGGATCGGTTACAACTGTCCAATTGTCACCGATACCGATCCAGCTATTTAAGTCAGTATCAGACCGATTTCAGATCTCAGTATCGTATCGGTGCCATACCTACTACTGCCTGGGTTTGGATTGGAATGTTTTACAGCCAAACCCGTTGGCTGCAATAGCTGGGTTGGATTGAATCCTACTGAATTGCAGTGAAAATGATGGAACTCCACAAGTTCCCACTGGCTTAAATGACTAGAGAACAGAACTCAATGGAACTTTTGCAGTTCTTGAATTTGAATCAATAAAACAAAAGGTAAGCAAAAAGGTGTTCTCGTCTTTCCTATTAACTGTGGTGCTTTAGTGAAGCTGTTGAGTTTACATAAGTCAGGATAAGGTGCTGGGCTCATTTGCGTTTTGTAGCAATGATGATGGGCTATGCTGCTAGCAAGATAAATTAGTCCCACAGTTGATGCTGTTGACAGTTGTTGGGCAGTGCATTTCTCAGTAAATTGTTGCTCCTGTGTCTTCGAATTTCCCACCTGCTTCCTGCCATTGCGTCAGGATCACGTAGGCCTGTTTGCTGCTCTGCTTGTTCAGCTTTATAATTCCAACCCTATAGTCTATGGAACATTATTTTTTTTAAATATCTTATTTGAAGAAAAGTGCTCTGCTCTGGATAACTATAATCTCCCCCTTAGCGCCCCATTCCTAATTATCTGGCGCCACTATAGAGTACCGTACAGAAGCATACTCCCTTATACTGTAGATATTTATAATCTCTCCCAGGTGAAAAAGAAGGGAATGCATTGTTATGGATGGCACTGCTTGGGGCGTATGGTAGTTTGTGCGGACTAAAGAGAGAGTGCTTGGTGGATGCTCAGTCAGCAGAGATGTGTAACGGATAGCTCTGACACAGCGGATAGCACGGATACACGCAAGAGTTTGTTAATGACGCATCTGAAAGGAACTCATCTCACCTCACCGTTTGCTCAACGGTCCAGCCAATAGCTGTCTTGCCTTAAGAACATCCCTAATACAACAGGTCTTGCTATGAAAGCGGACCTACAAAATGCATATTCCCCATGCCGACCTGAGATTATGCCAAAATATGTATGACAAATTCCAAGACTCCTTGCCCTGAACAAAGTTATTTCTTGTCTACAATACAGCTGTACTGTACCGTACATTGACAGGTAGAGTACAATATGCTGTAAACAGTAGGGTGGGGGAAGATGATAACCAGCCAACCAAGCATCGAAAAAACAAGGGGCATTTGTCTCTGCGGAATACACCATTTGCAATGCTTGCAAAAGCATTGCTGTTGCTGTTGAATACATTCAATATATGGTATGCAGTTTGTACATTAAATGTTGTAAGGCCTAGCATTCGCACGTCTGTACTTAAACTTGGTGAACCATTATTAGTAAGGTGGACTTTGTAAGATTGACTTTGGGTTAATGTTACAGGCTGTAGCTGGGAGGATGTTTACTTGACCACTTTAATTGAATCCATCATGCATTTTACACAGCCATGCAGGATGAATATAGTCCAATTAGTTGGCTCAAGAGACAGTATAACAAACCAAGGATTAGGTGGGAAAAAGGGGAAGGATTCTAGCAGTTGATAGAAATGCCATTGCCATTTATTCCCAATCTTCGTACAGTACGGCATGTGGCTGTTTATCTACACTGATGTAGCCTGTCAAATATTGTTAAGAAAGGCAATTGCTTCCAATATGTCTATGACATGCTTCTCTTGCAATTCCACTCACTGCAGTTCCTTATTTTCAGTTTCATCTTTCAAAGTATTTTCATCCAAATATGGAAAAGTAGTGTGCCGTATGCCTTCAAATTGTAGTAAGTCATTAATAGCCTCTGTGATTAATTAGGGACTGACGGAAAGCGGAAGAATTTCACTTGTGCTCTCCATGCAAACTCTGCATCAAGGCATTAATGAGATGACGAGGAGGCATGATTTATTGACAAGATCCCTTTCAACACCCCTTTCTGTTGTCATTGCTAATCAATTTAACTTGATTCAGATGACAATGGGAAGTTAGTGTATAATGGCATGATATTGAACGACTCTAAAAGTGCTAGTCTGTAATTATAATCTATTGTTCCTAATCACCCATATCTTCCGATTTACTATTGTCATAAAGTAGTTATAAGCATGCAATGGGTGAACTCCTTTTTGTGTCAGTTACTAAAGGCTGAATTACTCATTCTGCAATAATAAATAGTGTTGAGCCAGAAAAACTGGAACTGCATATCTGTGGCTAAAATCATGAAATTATATAATTTTAACATTGGTTCAATCAACTACTGCACACCAACCAGACGTACAGTACTGTAGCAGCTACAAACCAAACCAAATAACGTCAAATAACACCATGAAACTGAATGAATGCACAATGAATACAGGAACCTGTAGGACTGTGACTATATGCCATGACATTATCTTAGGATATATATTTTATTTCAATGTAACTGCTCTTCTAATAAATAGTGTTCATTATGGCATGTAACTTAGCTCAAACAAGCCCATATACATGTAACGCTACTCATGCAAAGTCAGAAAATAATGAATAACACAGACAGAAGAAATGTTATATAGTTTACATTTTCTAGATAATATCTTATCATATCTCATATATCTATTCATATCTTATATGAATAGAACTACCCACCAAGGTCATAGAAACATAGATTGAGTTTATATGCATTCCTGTCATTCTTCATCTTTGTAGCTATTATGAAATTTTAGAACATCCTTTCCCAATAATATTGGATGGTTATGTTGAGTATATTATTACATCTTCACAATGGCACAAATGGTCATTTTCAGTCTAGGCATTTGGTGTTTGGCTGTTTGTATTTAAGCCTCCATACTGTAATATTAATACCTACTGCCATTTCTGGCAATGTATTTGAGACAGTTTTCTCCCTAAAGGTGATTGTGCTAAAATATCTGCTAATATAGGGGACATCGTACAGACAGCTAATTGGGCTTTTAGATAATCTGCAAATGATTTATAACAGTAAATGGATGAGAATGACTCATTTCTGCCTTTGGTTTTCAATATGATTACATTGGCAGCTTGCTTTATGAAGTCGTGTTTGTCCCTGATGAATGATTACATTTACCAAGGAGGCGATTATGGTAATAAAGGACATAGATCGTGCATTGGAACCATATGGGTTCTTAGGGACCCACATATCAGTACAACATACAGTACAATAATAGCTTGATTTGATACAGAATTTATCACATCATCATGCAACACTGAGGAACTTCATTGTGTGTCATTACTATAGGTCCTATTTGGTACTACAGGCATTATACAATGACTACCTGCCTAATGTCCTCTAGGAGAAATTCACTTCATTTCAAGCCTGGATGTAGCCTGCCTGTGAGGATCCTGCACTGCTGAAGGGTTAGTAGTGGCTAGGGGGCGTGTCTACTCCTGCTGACACAGGCATGCCA
>JAODTR010029088.1:0-22255 GCA_025399935.1 Amblyopsis rosae
GTGCTGTCTGGGTGGCCTTTGTCCCTTCCTACATCAGCTCTCCAGGGAAGTATGCTGTGGCTGTGGAGATCTTTGCCATCCTTGCTTCTAGCTATGGCCTGCTGCTCTGCATCTTTGCCCCAAAGTGCTTCATCATCCTGCTGAGGCCTGAGAGAAACACTAAGAAGCACATGATGGCTAGATAGCACAGAATACAAATGCGGTGACTTCTTGACATAAAACATTTGTAATTTACATGTACGTGTACATTTACAGCATTTAGTAGATGCTTTTTTCCAAAGCAATTTCCAATAAGTGGCTAATATACAGTATAATGGCGTTCACACTACCGGCGGCAATACAGTAGCTGCGCCATCGCGGCGGCAATCAGTAGGTTAGACCACGCAAAAATGGGCGGCCAGAGCAGGGGTTGCTACCTGGTTGCTATTGGCGCTTTTCCACTGCGTGGTACCAGCTCAACTGGACTCGCCTTTTTGCTTTTCCATTGATAAAAAGTTGTGATAGTACCTGGTACCTGGTACTTTTTCTAGTACCTGCTCTGTCGAGGTTCCAATTGAGCCAAAATCTGACTACTACTGAAGCAGCCGTAACTTTTTATGTACCTTTACACAAAACCACGGCGTGATCAATTGAGGTGCAGATTGATCTCCGTTGTCGATGGCATATGTTGAGAGTTGGACAGGGCAATTCACGTAAAGTTAAGGTTGGCCAAGATGTCTATGAACTATTGGCTGCACACGGCTACCAAAGGACATTCCAACAATGTTCCAAAATAAAAAAGTGGTTCGAAAAGCACTGTCACTATAACTACCATGTACAACTGAGTGAGTAGTATCGGCAGTGAAAAAAGAGCTGTGGCGAGTAATGTTTTTTTGGTTATAAGATGAGAAATTGTAGATGCAGAGTATTGTAGATCGCGCAAGCTAACCAAAGATTCAATGTCGGCGGGAGGCAATGTCAGTGCACGGCTAGCACGGCTAGGCGGCAACATTTAAGGATGTGACCAGGGCATGACCAGCTTGCTCCTGCCGCCGCGGCAAGCGTTTTTGGGTTTACCGGTGCGGCACTAACACACATGAATAGGATTTAATGACGCCATGCCGCCGTTGCCGCCGGTAGTGTGAATGCCCCTATGTGTGTACACTGGACAGTATGTTGACACCTGGGTGGTGTAGTGCTCTTCCCTCCCTTACAGCTTTGTTCACTTTTGTATTTCAAAGATATAAAACAAATGACTGGAGGAAATGCATGTCTCTGGGGGCACTATAATGCAAGGCAGGAGTGTACCTTTTCATGTAAACAAATACAATACATCTGCTCTGTGATTTGCATAATCTGTTCTTAAATAAAGTTAAACGTGATGTTGCAATAGTTCGGTGTGTTGCAAACATGCCTCTTTATACATGCTTGTTAAAAATGTGTGTTCCATTGCACATTAGTGCCAGAATTAGATAATTCACATTTCTGCATTCCATGCTACTCAGTGTGAGAACCTGTTGCACCATATTTGATGGGTTATCTCATCCCACTTCTCTACTGTCCTCCCACCTCATTCCACCCAAACATGTATCTGATTCCTTGACAGATAAATGGACACTCTGACCTATCAAGGAAGCCATCTTTACTGCCACCCCTGAATTGCCTCTAATGTGTGCGGTTCTTGAGGCTTGCTAGTCATTCACTGCCCAATTCGGGCAGCTACCTGAACCTCAATGAATGGCCCTATTGTGGCATAGCTCTCCATATTCTCATCCAGTTTCTATGGAGTCCATTTCCTCTGTGACACTAGCTCTCAACACATAATAGATGAAAGAAAGATGGAGAGAAGGGAATGCCTGAAAAGATATGGTAATTAGTTAGAGAAAGGTGAACAGACAAGAAGCTATAGATCTCTTGAAAGAAGCTGTGTCATCTGAGAAGAAGGGCTTATTACAGTACAGCATGTACAAACTGTGTCTGTGTTGTTGAAAGCAATAAGCATTTCAATGGTTCAACATCGCAAAGTAGGCCTACTCTATGTATTGCAGCACTGCAAATGAATAATGATTAACAACTAGTATTTATATAATAAAACACAGGACAACAAATAATAACCCTATTACCATTCCCAAACTTCAGAAATCATAGAATAATGTACAAATGACCCTGAAACCCATTCCTTATCAGAAACACATCTGGTTAGCATCTTAGAGCCTGATAAATTAAAATGATACATGACACTAAAGCACTATAAACAGACAGTATTGACACGATGGAGTGTGACACCATCCATACTGTACGTCAGTAGGCTATGCTGCGGGTAGTCTCTTACAATTCCCCTTTTCTTGTCAGGGCAATTTGACTGTTCTTATCACGTCTTTCTATTTTTGTAAATAGTGTTCTATGACAGCATTAAATCCCTCTAATTCTCTGTACACACACACCAATACACTTCCTTTCAATTTCAATTATTACCACAGACAAAGTGTATAGTGCAGGGTCATTCACAAATGCGCACTCACATAATCTGACAGGCACGATGTTGTGAACCATTGGCCTCCACAGGTCCTGGAATAAGCATTATGGCTCCAGGGCATCATAATATACGTAGTATAATAAATGTGTCTGCAATTTAAAAGGCCATTCGTCTGAAAACAAAAATAGATTCTGCTCGCAAAGTGCATGAATTAATTAAGCATCAAACATTGATGCAACCACTTTGATCCTTTGACTAAGAAATGAAACATAATACATCACATAGTTAGAGGCAAAATGATGGCTTTAAGAGTTATTAAAATGGCAATGGAAAACAAATGGAGAGAAGTAGACACATTTGTAGCATAAGATGCGGCATAGGGGCCATGCTTATATCAACAAAATGGCTACAGTACTCTAGCACACATTTTTGTTTAAGTCCATCTATCCCTGCTAGTCTGTACAGAACCACTGGGACCCCTGGGATGCAGCATGTTACAGTAAGTCTCCCCTTCCCGTTTCATTCTGTGGCCTCAGTAAGAACCGCATCAGATCAATCTTTGGTGATCAGTGTTAGCCTAGGAGCAGCTGTGGCCAGGCAGAAAACCGTCTCACGTTCTAGTTTGTTTTCGTAGGGAACAGCCAGGCGTGGTGTTTATGTGTAAAAGCCTCCGGAGTGTGAAGATTTAATTTACTACTGATGGCTGGGGTTTCCACACAGCGATGAGGCCTCCTCACTCTATACCTCTGATTAGGTATGTTAGCACTGATTTAAAGGTATAGTTTAAGGCATAGTAAGTAATTATCAAGAACGCTTGATAATTTTAGCTGCTGCTAGAATGTAGGGCGGCTGAAGATTATGACACATTTTTGTAAATTTGAGTAGATATTTTCATTGATACTGTGATTGTGATTAACTTTTTATTAGAATTACAATTAAGATCAATTCGAATTCTAATCAAAACAAAAACAAATCTCCCTTCAATGCCCTCAGAAACCCCACCCCACACATTGGAAAGGCTAGGATAATGTTGTGTGTGGTCTGCATCACTTTGTTTGTGCTCCTATACAGAGCGAGAGCTGTGCAGAAGTGCCGAATTAGGAGATATTAGTGGAATTTAACTAAATGTGTATTTGCTTACAATTGCTTACTGTACCTTTAAGGTCCATGGTGGTCAGGCCCGTGCACTGCATCTCGACCAATCTGATTCAATAATGTACTGTAGGTCTGCCTATGTGTGCTGTTCTGACATCTCAACAGCATGACAAAATATTAAAGCAAACATTATTTGCATTAACAAATGTGCAGGTCATCACTTGCTTGAAATAATGTCCTTTATCTCATGAAAGTGTTTAGAATACTGTACAACCTTACTAGGCTGTGAAGGTGCTGATTCACTAACAAGGAAATTAATTAAACAGAAGGACACCACCATCTGGTGGTTAAATCTCTGAAATGCAAGTATAAACCATACAACAATAATTGCACTGAGTGGCACTTAAGATTGTACCGTTTATTATAATTACGTTTAGGAAATAATTACAAATACATTTAAATACAGTATAATTAATAGATTCATATATGTAATATACATTATTATATTGATTTGAATGTAATTCAAAAGTCAAACCAAGACAGGATATATACATATTAATAGAATAAAGATGACCCACTAGTACTTGACTAGTGACTGTGTCACTTGGACATCATATGTTTCCTTGTGTTCTTATCGGGCCTCAAGAGGATTATGTAACATTTGGGGGCGAATATAAAGCCCAATAATGCATAACTGGAGGCCAGGATAGCAAAGACCTCTGTGGCTGTAGAGTACTTCCCCGGAGAGCTGATGTAGGCAGGGACAAAGGCCACCCAGACAGCACAGAAGATTAGCATGCTAAAGGTGATTAGCTTAGCCTCATTGAAGTTGTCAGGGAGCTTCCTAGCCAGGAAGGCCAAGAGGAGGCAGAGAGATGCTAACAGGCCGATGTAGCCCAGGACCAGAGAAAAGCCCAGAGCTGAACCCTCATCACATAGGAGAATGACGATGGCACTCTCTCGTGGCAGTAGCTGCCGTGGAGACGGTGGGGCAACAGCCAGCCACACTGCACAGATTATTACCTGTTCATCAAGAATCATGTTTTATTCACACACATAAACATTTGTACCTCATACTTATATACTGTAATAGCTATTTTACACTTATTCAACATATTATTCACTCTCAAATCATTACCTGGACAAGTGTGCAGAGCATAATGATAGTTTTTTGCTGTGTTGGCCCAAACCACTTCATAACATCACTGCCTGGAAGTGTAGCTCTGAAGGCTATTAGCACCACTATAGTTTTCCCCAGAACACAGGAGATACAGAGCACAAAGGTGATCCCAAATGCTGTGTGGCGCAGCATACAGGACCACTCAGAGGGCCGACTGATGAAGGTCAGAGAACACAGGAAACACAGAGTCAGTGAGAATAGCAGCAAGAAACTCAGCTCAGAGTTGTTGGCCCGGACGATCGGGGTGGCTCTGTGACAGGAGAATATATATACGACCATGGAGGTGATGACGGAGCCAAGGAGGGCCACAACCATCAGCGTGATGCCCATGGTGTCGCTGAATGACAGGAACTCTACTTTTTTGGGAATGCATGTGGTCCTCTCAGCGTTTGACCAGTATAGTGGTAGGCACCGTACACACTCTACTGCATCTTGTAAAGTGACAAATATTGCATTATTCAGCTGCTAGAATGTAGAGCGGCTGGAGATTATGACAAAAATGAATACATTTGAGTAAATACAGTATTTTCATTGATGCTGTGATTGTGATTAGTAAATGTTTAGTAGTATTACAATTGAATCGTATTCTGTGGGGCCACCTGCAGTTTGAATGTTATATACACAACCAAAATAAGTGAAAGGTACACTACAACTGGATGCCAACACCACATCTTTCAATTCTAGGGCTTGAACCATGATCTTTGGGCTAGCTCACCATAATATCCTGCCCAACTATATTAACTATAAATTATGTTATTATGATTCATACATTCTTAGAATACCCATTCAATAGACAGCTCCTAATAGTTCTTTGACTCGTGGACAATGTAACATTTCTGGCACTTGCTTAATTTGCATTACAAGCACTTGTTGCAGTAACAGATCTTATGAAATATTTTATTGCAGTGGCCATAATTGTAATCCCAATAATATACAATGAATTGCCCGGCTATGCCCTGATATGAAGTTAAACTTTGTTTGGCATGCAGTCCCTCCTCACCTGTCTGATTGCTAATCTCCCCAGCTGTGCAGACCACACAATCATGGCAGCAGATAGGGGCGTTAGGTCTAATGGCCTTCCTTGTGCCTGCAGGACAAACACTGCTGCATACAGACAATGGGACCTATGGTATAGGCGAAACACACACTGCACTGGTCAGCACTTACACACATAAACTCATTCACATCCACAACAAAATATGGTTTGCTTCAAAATAACATTGGGCATGTTTACTGTAGTCTGGTTGCCATTCCATACAATTCTCCTTTCTTCAATCTGGAGTTGTTTCTTGCCAACTGTCTTGGTCGCGTCAAACTTTCCCACGGTGATGTATTTCAGCTCTCCATGTAATCCCAGCTGCCAGTTAACCAGGTCATACATGGCTACTGGATCTCCATTCTCATCAAACTTAGTTTCATCGCCAAACTCATTCATGTAATCCACCATTTTAAGGTAATGCAGCAGCTATAGAAACCACATTGTAAGACACATGTTAACATGCAGAATGTAAAACACATGTTATTTAACACATATTATACGTATAAGTATTTCGAAACCTGTATATATAGATTAATAATACCTTTTAGCAGAATTACTGTTTAGCAGAATCACTATAAAATCCTTCCTCTGTAATCCCAGCTCCTCCATTCATTGTTATAATGGGGCGGACTATGCATGCTTAATAGTGGGTTGCACTTGCATGCATGTATGCGTATGCGTATGCGTGTGCTTGTGTGTGTGTGGCCCAAAATGTTTTGTCTGAGATGCTGCTGCACTTAGTGCGACACCTAGTGGCAGAAAGTCAAATAGTTCCATTTTAACACACGACCATATAATATCAAGGAGGCAACAGGTTACCTGCCATGGGTGTATGCTGTTTGCGTCTAGACAGGGTTGAAGGGGCAATGGCCCCGTCTCTTTCTGACAGCTCATCGTGCTCTTGAGTGCGTGGACAATGGCGTACACAGCCTTGTAAACATTGTAGGAGATCCTCAACTGAGATACATCTGAATAAATGTTGCTCACATTCCTCAGCTCCTCAGACCCAGAGCATGGCGGCTTAACATTGCCACCGCCCATACCGCCCTGGCTCTCAGCACCCATGCCGAGGCTGCAGCCGAACACCTCTTCCCAGAAGGGGACCAGGAACGGGTCCTTGGACGCATCTGGGTTGGAAGGATGGAGACGGAGGAGAAAGTCCTGGAGTCCGGGGATGTCTGCTCTACGGATGGCAAAACCCATAGACCCCTGGAGGATGTAGTGGTATCTGGTAGGTTTGGATAGGACTGAAGTAGTGCTCCATGCCTCGCTGGCCAGCCACTGGATCCCCAGCAACCCATGACTGAAAAATACAGTATTTTGTGTTGCATTGATTTGTTAGGCTCCTTATTATCGCAGTATTGCTAAAAGATAGTGACTGCTACAATAACAACATACATATTTGTAAAGACATACTGTGCATTACAGTGTATTTCTAAGGAGCAAACATATGTAAGTCATAGCTTCATGCCTGTGTGCCTCATCAAACAGTGCAGCAGCATCTTGCTCAACTGCAAACACCAGAACAACCTGTGCCCCAGACGACCGTATCTTGGAAACAATATCAGACATGGCTGCCCCGGCATGGTTCTTTGGGATGATCTTGTAGAGAGCAACACAAGCACCTAACGTTTGAACCTGTGAGAGCAATGGGAAAACAGCTTCAACGTGAGATTGTGCTTGTACCTTGTATTGTTGTTGAATTAGTAGTGGCTTTGCTGAACGCTGCAATCACCTTATCTACAAAGTTATTTGCTCCCCCGCGTCCGTAGGCATCATCCCCTGCAACCACACCCACCCAGGTCCAGCCAAAATGCTTTACAAGCTGCACTAGTGCATCCACCTACAGACAGAGAGAGAGAGAGAAAGAGAGAGAGAGAGAGAGAGAATCATTATTAGACAGACAACTGCCAACTTATGTTAGAACAGCGAGAACAGCAATCTACTATCTGCTAACCTGGAAAATGTCACTGGGCATGGTCCTTAAGAAGGCAGGGAAATCTTTCTTGTTACTGAGACAAGCGCAGCTAGAAAAGTAACTAATCTGATATGAAAAGACAAGAAAAGACAAAAGCCACATTCAAATCTTAGAAGAATTAGAAAGAAAAAACACTTTTAACACCGGTGCCTGCTGCAACAGTGTGTTACCGTATATGAGCAGCCATCCCTATTTCAGGCTCAGGTTATCAGCTTTGTGTGTTACCTTTAGTGGCTATGAGGCTCTTACCTGTGGCACCTGGAAGACGCCAAGAAAACGAGCCACAACCAGAGACTGCGTGGAGCCCCCATCCCCTACCACCACCGAGACAGTCCCACCACACCTGCCTTGGTCATACTTCTCCCCCTCATACGCCACGTCCTGCTCAGTGCCCATTAGCTCCATTGCAGCCTTCAGAGCTTGGTAGGGTGTACTGCAGGAGTCATAGATCTTGTAGCCTAGAGTGATGTTGGGGAGCAGATGGCCCTCCCTGTTGATCTCCTCGATGGCAAACATCATCGTCTGCATCCAGCGGAATGTCCGGAGGTTAAACCTGAAGGGAGGCGATAGGTCAATCAAGGAGGTATACATTGTGAGGCTAACATGTGACCAGTACCTGGTGCAGCGCTGCTGTGGAGGTGCAGCGGTAAAGCTCACGTCGGGATCCACCACCGTGTCATGCAGAGAAAACAGACCCCCCAGGGTGATGTCCCCCTGCCTGTGGAGCACGGGTAGGGACCCAGACCCAGGAATAGGATTGCATTCCTGGGTCTGGGTCTGAGTCTGTGCCTGGGTTTTAAAAAGAGGGATGAAAAGTCCAGGCAACAGCACACTCAAAAGGCCAAACCCAAAGCACCGCAAAGGCCAAACATGTATCATTTCTCTCTTTAAAGGTCAATAAGTCAAAATATGCAAAAAATAATAATATAGTTCAATTTAGAGGTGTACAAAATCCACCAACCAAATTAAATGGTAATCTCTTGTTACTTCAAAATACAATATAACAACCTAATCTGACCTTCACCCCAGTACTTAATAAAACACTCCTGCCATAATTCTTGCCATTTAGCAGCCAAATACACATATTTCTTCAGGTTGAGAGAAATAGCATAATTCCAAGATGAACATACATTCATCTCTTTTCAGCACCTGATACAATGCCTGTTATATGAACTACCTTCATATCACTATACATAATTGATCTCCCATAGGCTTTCGATCAGTGGAAAGATACCATTTCGATTCAACAAGCAGATTCAATAACAAAAAGAAATAGTAATTTGATCATAATGTGGTAAGACAGCAGCTGCTAATCAATCTCATGCCTGACTGGGCCTTACTCATCCTTTAGTGATGTAAAGCTGCAAGCAGACTCCCTGTTCATATCCCCTCAGTTACCTGCTAGTGTACCTAAAATACACATATCCAAACACATACTATTCACACACACACATACACGCACGCACGCACACATACTGTACAAACACACACACGTACACACACAAAGGATAACCAAGGAAGGGATTAAGGGTCTGCACTGAAAGCTTCACTGTATAACCTACCATAGATTTACAACTGAATATTGTGCAAAAGTGACCTATGAACTTTGAATAGGGCTCCATGAATGACAAACGTTAGCCCAGTATGGAGTTTACCAGATTTCAATTTTTAGAATCATTAGCAGAACAAACACTACAGGCTATACAACAAAGAAGAGTGTGCGGTGTAAAGAGCTGGTGAATGTTGCCCAAGGCCACATCTTTTATTATTGTTTAACTTAATACGTCCTTATGCGTAATTCAGTTGGGGATGGAAACACACAAAGGCAGAATAGCAGTATGTGATACTAATTTCCCTGCAAGTGAGCCCCTAAAGATCTCAGTCTCGAACCCTCTGCTCTCTGGGGGGAAGGGGGGTAACAATGATTACAGCCACAATGATGGGATTGCAACTATACACTAACGTGGTGTATTCCTTCTGGGATATGGCAAGTGTTGTATTTGAAGCCCATGGGTACATCGTATTTTAGGGTATTCTATTAGATAACTTTTTAAATGGACAGACAAACAGGACAAAGGACCGTAGTACGTAATGACAGAGAGACAGACAAATAAACAAGCTTCAATGTGGATTGCAATTCACTTGAGGCTTAATTTATGGACCATAATATGATTCTTACAAATATATTTACTCATTATCAATCACAAAGTCTAAGTCAACTGCTTAGACTTTGCTCAACCTATGGTGTTCAGTATGACATAACATTTAAAGTGTTATCATGGTTGTTAGAACTAAAAAAGATCAGAAGCTAACTTTGCCCTCATTTGTTATGGCAGACCAAGTGTACGTGTGGTTAGCAAAGTCAGATATTTGGGTCATATAATCAGAAATGACTTGTTATAATGATTATGTGCAGCGCCAATGCTGCAAATTGTATGCACAAGCCAATATGCTGGCATGCAAATTGCACATGTGCACAGATGATGTTTAAACAGCACTATTCAAAGTTTACTGCACTCCATTCTATACAGCTCATCTATGGTGCTTGTATAGTAAAGCAAAGATGAAAAAGCTTAAGGTAGCATACAATGACTCATATAATATCTTATTAAAGATACTGAGATTAACAAGTGCAAGTTATATGTTTGTGTTGAGTAATGTTCCCACTTTTAATGCCCTTCTGAGGAACATGATGTATATATTTGTGTTTACGCTGATTGATAAAAAAAAAAGTTTAATACACTGGTTTTAACTGAGCCTGTGCTGAGTGACGCAATGTATTTCTCTTGCTTCTGGAAACACTGGAATACATGTCTGTATGTTTTTAAGTATTAGTACTTTTTATGATAAACTGCCATTATAGTGTAGTTATATGTATTGTAAATGATACTTGTATTATTGTTGTCTCCCTGTTGTTTTGTTTGCTGATATGAACCCAAGGGTCTGTAATAAAGTGGAATTGAATCCATATACCCATCTGATGAATTATACTGTTCAAATAACGAGTTGCTTGTGACACTTTCTTCCAAACAAGGGCAGTCTCCTCTATGGCCACTAGAGGGAGGACTGCCTTTGAATGGTGGTGGAAATGTTTGCATCAACTGTTGTCTTGATGAAGTCAATGTCAAGGGCAGGCCACCATCATTATCTTAACATTATAGCTACTGTATTGTATGTTGCAGAGGTTAAGGTAATTTGTAATACCTTGGTTTGTGTTTCTCCTCTCAAGCACCATGTCCTCAGACAGGGGGACATAATGTCACTCACAGATGTTCTGTCAGTAATAAGAAAACTGCATTTTTCCCAAACCCACATTTATCTGTGAAATGTTTTCAGCATCAGAAAGTTCTGTATACCATCTGAATGTTAGTGGCCTAAATCTAAACTGTGTATATATGTGGGTGTCAGTTTTACTGCAGACAATAGAGGTGATTCTTTCATTATCTGCGCTAATGTATTACATTTATAATTACACCTGAAAATTAAACCATTAGGCCACAATCTGTCAAAGATTTCAAAACTTTGACAAAAGTTAACATTTTCTGTGTTTTTATCAATAGAAATCGATAGGACATACAAACACAAATCCTAAAAGGTGTGTGAAACAGCAAAATGTTATGTTATCTGTCCGAAATGCTGTGGTACAAAAAAAAAAAAGCATTATATTTTGCATTTGTGTGCTGTTTGATTGTATTGTAACATGTTCAACCCCATGTGGAACAGCAATTGCAATGTATACTATATTTAAAAAATACGTTTCCCCAGAAGCATATATACTGTATATATCTCTCACATTGCAGACAATGTAGGTTCCATTCTTACTACACATCAGAATTGTAAACTATCACAGGTCAGTTTTTCAATTACTTGTTTAATAACATTGTGAGGTTACCAGTCTTGGGTTTGTGTTGGACTCAGATCTAGGTTATAGGTCAACAGGGTAATGACAATATAAGTGTTTGATCTTAGAAATATAGCTAAAGTTTGATTAATATTAAATCGAAAAGATGCAGAAAAACATATTCATGCTTTTGTGTCTAGCCGACTCGATTAATGTAATTCGCTGTTTACCGGCCTCCAAAAACTATATTATAATATAATAATTATATTATTATTAGACATGTTAAAACATATGGGCATGCTAGTGGAAAGGGTGGTCATCTCCCAGTCATCCCTGAGCAACGTCAACTGTAACTTGCATTGGGAAAAAAACATCTTAAAATGTGAATGCCAAAGTAGGCCTATACTACAGTACATTACTGAAGTTTAGGATTATAATAGTTGAATAATTAATGATTTGCTGCTCATTCTGTCTTTATTGGTTGTAGATGAAGCAGCCTAGAGAGGAAGTCTCAATGATATAATTAGAGGGATTGTTCACCAGAGGTCATAACCACATGTCAAAAGCATTAAACTGCAAGATACTGTATACATCAGCAGGCATATTAGTGTATTGGTATATTATTGGCATTCATTACTGGCATGTATGAGGCAGGCCTATACATATTATTCTTGGCCTATTACATATTGTTTTTCTTTTAATCAATCTAGTTGCAAAAACAGTCTAAGAACTGAACTAAATATTCTTAGTCTACTGCTTTTCACAATATAAATAAAAAAAAAATTTCATTTATGTATTAAATTTGTTAAATTAATATCTGAAAAACATGACAATTCCTCACAAAAAATATTTTTTAAAGAAGGGAGTTCATTTTCGGGGAGGGAGTTAAACATCTCAAAACAATTACATTGACATTACATTGTCCCCTTGAGTACTAGGTTCACAAACAAGCCTGCTGACTGTTTGTGAACTTGAACACTTGGGAAATTACCTGCAAATCCATGGAGTCACTCTAGGGTAGCTAAGGTCTTGTTTTAATCAGCTACAAATAACAACATGCAATGAACCGTAACACAAGAATTGAGAAGTTGTTAAACTGTTATTGTTTTGATACCATAGGGAGATGGCATCATCCAAGGCCTGCCAATTTACTTTTGACACAGGTGGTTAGGAAAGGAACCATGCTGGGCAAGCAAAGGCAGGTATGTGTTTCCACTAAAGTGATGACATCTGGGCCTTGGGTGATTACAAACTGGCTCATCTGGTGTTTGGTGAGAGATTTTAATTAATTTTGAAGTCTAATGAAAGGCCCTATCCACCAGACTGAGGGCCGGTGTTCTCATGAAAAATAAACCTCTAAAACACTAGGGACACAGGCTATTCAGCACCAGCTGCCACAATTTAGGCTACAGATGATCACCTTTGTTAACTAATATACTGTAATAAAGACTAAAAATTGTCGTTTTTAAGATTAAACTAAATGCACACTTTACTTTACTAAGTATCAACATCAATATGTATTCAAATGAAGAGATGTGTTGTTTGATTATGTTACAAGTATATAATGATGATTTGTGTTTTGTGATGTTATTTTATATCTCATTTAACCAAACAACAAACAACAACAAAAATAAAGTCTCTCGGCACTCTTTTCCAAACTCAGATTACTCTAAATTCCAGATATGCCATTCAGATTTTCCCACTTTGACATTTAAAATAAGTACTTTTGCTGGTGGATGGGAGTAAACAGCTGCTGAAAACATATCTCCTTTCAAAACATATTCATATATATATATATATATGACAATTTGCAAGATTATAAAAAATGTCATTATACATAGAGTTACATTGTATTTCTCTGTAAGCATAATTCAAGTAAAACAAAACATTACAGGAAACTACAGGTAATTTGATTTGATATACTTTTTTTTTTTTATCAGTATGGGATTTTTCTGATGGATGAAAAGCAAAACACAGTTTAAAGCCACCATTCCCCTTTGACAACATAATGTTGTTAGTATCAGGAATACTTGTCTGGTTCCCAGACCACACACTTGCTGTTGTCCAATTCTTTTTTTATATGTTTTATTACAATTCTTAAAACCTTATATTCTGGTGGTAACGTTTTATGTTGACAAATGGAAGGATATTTAGAATATAAATAGACTAGGGAAAATATAGCCTGTGTAGACAATTGCAGGTCGTTGCCACCAGATGGCAATATAGTCTAGAATATGTTAACGTTCCAGTCATTTGCTAAACTGGGCTAAACTTGTATAAAAAACATTGTTCAACTTATAACGTACAGTATATAACGTATAAAACAAAATATACCATATATTTTCTTATGTGGCAATGGAGGCATTATTCATATTAATAAAAAGACAATAGTATGATAAAGACCTTCCTACACTTATGTGTTAAAAAAACACACTTTGGGATCAGATAAGTATTGCATTTTAGCAGACCCCTTAGACAACTACAATGTTTACTATGCACTACTAATATATTAAATATGTATTACTAGTAA
The DNA here is from genome assembly GCA_025399935.1 of Amblyopsis rosae. Lineage (NCBI taxonomy): Eukaryota > Metazoa > Chordata > Actinopteri > Percopsiformes > Amblyopsidae > Amblyopsis > Amblyopsis rosae. The sequence goes on from JAODTR010029088.1 coordinate 14,119, forward strand.
ACATTGACACTAACTTAGGCATGAGGAATTAACTGTTTCTTATGCTGTTATTTGGTTTACATCTAGATATCTGGAATATCAATAAAGTGGTGTGATAACTATTGCTAATGCTAGGCGCAAAACACTCTCTATGCCTGTTATTGTGTGTGTTATTATAACAACATTATTTTACTATAGTAAGAATGTTGAGCCAAGGCCAAAGATCATGCCCCATGCCCCATGCCCCATGATGCAACTTATTAGGTATGTTTCCAATACGTTTATAGTTAGCTGGGGTCTGATGGCCTTGGATGTGAAAGACAAACAGAGTTACAGTAGGCCTAAGGAAAACTCACATGTTTTTCTGCACTGCTTAACTCCCAAATGTCTAATCTGACAGACATCTGTACAAACACACAAACAACCTGTTATTTTAATTAGACATAGCCTAAGAGGCATATCAACAGGTAATTAAAATGTTGCAATGCTGAAAATAACAAAAAACAACAAATTAAATACTACATGGTCCAATACCTTGCTAATTAGGCATGGTGAATTAACTGTTTATTTTGAGAAATTGTCAAAAGTGTATATTTAATACACTTATCCAATTGCATGTTTTCTTTGATGAGGATCTGACATGTATAGAACAATATTGGAAAATAATGTGTAAATATGACAAAACAATTCAATGTCAATTTAACCAAGATGATGTTTGTTGTGTGTATTCAAACAATTGTATAAGTTTAAAAATGGTCACACACTTATTCCTGTTCATTAGATATGCTTGAGAGAAATACATCCACATTTGCATAAATATGATTTGAATAAAAATAAATCAAATGTATAAAATATATAGATAATGCATCAATTATGTATTGAAATGTGTAAGTTTGACAGAATAGAGATTCAGCTACTATCATAAAAATGCTACCATTACAACTATTACATTATGTAGGCCTACTCTAGTTTTGAAGCAATATCATATTTATAGTATACGTATACATAGTGTATATAACTGGATTCTAATGGAGTGGTGAGAGTTTCAAGAAATTTCAACTGTGTATTATATTTTTAAAACATTGCATCATTCATTTTGGGGATGACTACATAATGAAAATATAATTTTTGCATTACAACATTTTAAGTGGGATACATAGAAAAATATCAAGATATACCACATTTGATTAAGATTAACAACAATAAGAAATAAAGAAATTCAAACATCCATCAAACACATGCATTAAAAATCAACAGGCCTTGCATAGTGGTTACATTATTATACTAGCTGTCATACTATTATTGAAGGTATTCTGAAATTAAACTGCACTGACTGATATTATAATTAGTCACTGTAAATCGGGGTCATTAAGTGCATATGGCCTATTTGTTAACTACAATTTTGTATTTATTTTTTAATGTCTTTGATTTACTGTCAAGAAACGTAAAACATACAAATGTTGTGCATATTGGGGCTTTTAATTATTAAGTTTTGTCCTAATTTAGCTTGTGAGATCAGTGGCAGTGGAAAAATCCGCTTTAAGCCTTACAAATAAGCCTTACTGAACTAAAATGTTATACTATACATTTCTTACAACATGTAACACCTAAACCCTAGAAAATGTTTTTCTCTTTTGCATTTATTTTGCATGATATTTGATTTAGGTTGAATTCTAATGTGATGGTACAGTATACCGTATAGCGCTTTGAGTGGCCAGAAGATTATTAAAGTGTTATATGAATCTGGTTGTAGGCTACTTATACTGTATAACCCAATTTTGTTACTAAAGGGTTAATCCAACATTTTGCCAGTGCCCCCCCAAAACATGAAACTGATTTGCTTATTTGAAAACTGACCATTACTTTAAGGAAGGGTCAGACTGGCCAAAGGGATAATCTGGGAATTTCCCCCCAAAAAAAATTAGGCAAAATAGTGAGGCAAAATACTGTAAAGCCTTTGGATAAAAGCGCTATATGAATGCAGTCCATTTAATAGGCAAAATGTTTAATCGGTTCCCTGTGAAAACCGGAATAATGCAAATCGGTCCACCCGTTTACAGATTATTTTCCGGTTTCATTTGCAAAGTGAGGCAGACGGTCAGCAGCCCAGAGCCGTATGGGTCAGGTACAAGCAGCAATATTTTCTTTGTTTAGAAAATAAAAACGTCTACCCAACGCTACAATTGGTAATAACTTTGCTATTTTTGACATTTGACATTTTAAACATAAACTGATTAGAAGTGTTTACCGTTTAATATTTCCCCAGATTCCCACTGAATGTGGACCTATCCCCCATCTTTAAATGAAATCTATGCTACATACATGCAAATACAGCAACATAATAATGTAGCCTGTTCATTGTTATAGCCTATAGTGCATTTGTGATTTATAAGCCTCTGTACATACACGTCATAGCCTAATCCCCTAAAGGTCTGATTAAAATATCACCCCTGGTTCTTAATGTTGAACAGATGACAGATTGTAGACTAAATTTACATAAAAAAATTTAAACTAATAAAAGGCTACAAGAAAGGGGCACTTAGGCTACAAAATGAGATAGCACTACATCCTAGTTTATTACAGTGGATAGATGGTGTATTTGTATTTGGCAACAAGGTCTAGACGGCTCCCGGGCCGGTCTGGCAGGGCTTCAAAGTCATTTGAAGCCCTGCCGGGCCATTTTTCAGTCTCAGTCCGACCCCGTTTTAAAGCCTAGCATACTGTACATGCATGCAAAATGTCATAACTTTGTCAAACAGATCAGGCAATATAATATGTGACCATGATGGTGCTAATGTGGGCTATTCAATTGTGCTTGCATGTGCACATTTGCCACTGTATGGTCTTACAGTGGAAAAAAATTACCATAGAATACTTATTAGAGCACACTACAGCATAGGGATGAAGAACTGTGTAACTGAGAAATGTACAGTAATTACTATTCCTAAAATGAATGTTGTAACAACTTTTTGTTGTCCCTTGTCTGTTCTAATATGCGCCATTGTGTTAATGTTTTTGTGTTTGTTATTAACAATGTGGTATCTTGGCCATATCTCCCTTAGATTTTTATCTTTATCTCCTGGTTAAATAAAGGTAAAAAGGTACATGCACCTTTGTGTCAGACATTTGTCCCTTGTGAAGAGAGGAATGGACCAACCATTCTGCTTAAGAAATAATTTCACATTGGGGATAATAATGAATATTGTTAAAATAAATGTTTTCAACACAACACTGGACGATCACTTATTTTAATTTTTATAGTGACTTTTTAAAGTAATCAAAATATTTAATATTTCCCATAAAACACAGTCAATATATATTTTAATGTAAATAAATTAAATACCGTACATTTAAACTATACACTACATATTTAAACCAGACTGTACATAACAGTTTCCAGGCTTCAATCTAGAAGACCAAGAAACATGATTACATCACTCCTGTTTTAACTTTTTTACAGTGAATCACAGTATAATTTAGAATAGATTTTAAGATGATTATATGTAATGCTCATCATGGTATCTCCCCTGTCATGCAGAATCCGTGACCTTTTAACCTTACACACTGGCATGTACTTCCTCAAGCAAAGGTGTTTTACTGGGCAGAATCCAGCTGTAACCCACACAATGCACCCAGTGTCTTTTCGCATCAAAGGTCAATACCGAAGCTGACCTGTTTTGTGTACAGGGACTGCACCTGGCCCGGGACTAACAGCTCTACAGTACTGTAAATGTATTAACAGCTGTCTCTGATCTGGTGCAGATATGCAATATTTTATTTTATTCTACACAAATGTGGCCTAACTCTCCTCTAGAAATATCACTACACTCATTTTAAATCATGATGACATAGATCACATTTAACATAACAAAATATATTTTTTTATATACTGCAAACCTTGACTGTTTTTCATAATAGCATTTAAGATAGAAGGGAAGTCTTTTGGCAGGATATAGTAGTAATTGTTCATCAGACACAAGAGTATTGGTAGACGTGTTATAGAGAAAAGATAATCAAACACTACTGGTAAAACCTTTAGAGTGACAGTTTATAGTCAGTCTACTGTCAATGGCATAATGACACATGAAACCATTTAGATTTAAAAAAAAAAAAATCCAAAGCAGGCATTCCATCTCTAAGTGGAAAACCTTGTTTACAGTTCATGGTGCCTTTAACTTTGCAGACATGGGGCCCCTAATGGGACCTGTCCTTTCAAAGTTGTCTGATTGGCTACCAATAGGCTAGTAAGCTTTGCCAGCCAAGCATTAAGGTTATACAATATAGCATTATACTCCAATATGACTCTGGATGGCACAGTACTGATCTACTGTCAGTTGTGATGTCAGCCGTACTGCTCGGACTGGTCCTTCATGGCTTGGCAATGGCTTTGGGGACAGAGGAAGAGGCTCCTCTGTGTCAGATACTGGGGAGTCCAGAGTTCCCACTGCTGTCCAAGGCAGGAGATGTAACCATCGGAGGAGCCTTTTCAATCCACAGCAAGATCGAACAGCCTCCTTTTTCCTTCACAGACACCCCGACCCGGCTAACATGTTCTAGGTACAGTATTGTCTTTCTGCTTTATTAATAATACTTGCATACACATAAATGTTGTGCATCCGCAAATCCACATTGTTTTCATTCCTAACTGCAGTGTGAATCTCAGAGAGTTTCGTTTTGCTCAAACTATGATATTTGCCATTGAGGAGATCAACAGCAGTGAGTCTCTTCTTCCTAATATTTCTATTGGCTATCGTATCTATGACAACTGTGGCTCTACATTATCCTCTATGCGTGCGGCCATGGCACTCATGAATGGTGACGAATGGACTGTGGGACAGACCTGCTCCGGTCAGTCAGCTGTTCACGCCATCATCGGGGAATCGGAATCGTCTTCGACCATAGTGTTGTCACACACAACAGGGCCATTCAAAATACCTGTGGTAAGAGGGTACCACCACATGTACCATCTGTGACATAACTACACATTCAAACGAATAACGATGTCTCTCTTGATTTCTTAGATCAGCCACTCGGCGACGTGTGAGTGTCTGAGCAGCCGCATACAGTATCCGTCTTTTTTCCGCACCATTGCCAGTGACCTCTACCAGAGCCAAGCCCTGGCCCATCTGGTCAAGTACTTTGGCTGGAGCTGGGTGGGGGCTATCAACAGCGATAGCGACTATGGTAACAATGGCATGGCCATCTTCCTCGCCGTGGCTCAGGAGGAGGGAATTTGCGTGGAGTACACGGAGAAGTTTGACAGGACAGAGCCAGAGAAGCTGATGAAAGTTGTGGAGGTGGTTCGCAAGAGCACAGCCCGGGTCATAGTCGGCTTCCTGGCTCACGTGGAGATGAACAACCTGCTGGAGCAGCTGAGTGTACACAACATCACAGGGCTGCAGTTCATCGGTGTGGAGGCCTGGATCACAGCTGACAGTTTAGTGACGCCCACCAGCTTTAGTGTTCTAGGGGGCTCTCTGGGATTTGCTGTGCAAAAAGCCAATATCAGTGGCTTTGATGAGTTTTTGATCAAAGAGTTCTGGGATACAGCCTTTCAGTGCACAGAGAAAAACAAAGATAATGAGACGGTTAAGGTGCCTTGCAAGGAAAACTCAGACCTAATGGAATTCAAAGGCTACAATGCGGATGTGGCAGAGCTCAGGTACTCTTCCAATATCTACAAAGCCATATATGCTGTTGCCCATTCTCTACACATCCTAATGAAATGTGATAACAGTCAAGGCTGTGACAAGACTGTCAAGACTTCACCCTGGCAGGTAAGATGATAAGACAGTCACATTAGCTTATTTCCATAAAGAAAACATACAAATTTCTGTACATCTCTTTTATTAGGTGGTGGAGTCTCTAAAGAAGGTACATTTTACCATTAGCAATGGAGACCAGGTGTGGTTTGATGATAGTGGAGCAGCCGTGGCCCAGTATGAGGTAGTAAACTGGCAGCGTGGTTCGGACGGCTCAGTACAGTTCAAACCAGTGGGCTACTACGACGCCTCTTTACCTCCTGGGAAGCAGTTTGTCCTCAGAATCGAAGACATAACATGGCCCGGTGGAAAGACCGAGGCATGGTTCATATTACAACATATCATAAATGATGCCATGATTAATTAAGATGAATAATATTCATATCTGTATAATATCATGCTTTCTTTTTTATTGTGGATAAATAATTTAAACATATCTAAATGTGATGATTATGTGATGATGAATTAATTAATGAATCTGTCTGTGTACATATATTATTTTCTTTTATGTAACCTTTATTTAAAAAAATATTCATACGTAAAAGCCTCTTAGTTCACTGAATATATAAAATATGTACTGCTTAACCACAATGACCAATCGTCCCTATTTCTATTCTATATCTATTGATAACAACTGTCTTAAAGAAATAAAGTCAGTAATTTTCTGTGTTTTGAAGAACATTCCCAGCTGCTTATTCTATACTATATATTTGAAACCCCTTTTTCTCATTATCTTTCACAGTTGCCAGTGTCAGTGTGCAGTGAGGGCTGTCTCCCAGGCACTCGCAAGGTTCTACAGAAAGGCAGGCCTGTGTGCTGCTATGACTGTATACCATGTGCTGATGGAGAGATCAGCAACTCCACAGGTATATGTAACATATACGGGGAATTCAGTGGTATGCACACAGCGTTTGTTTGTTGTTCCCTGTGTATCATGCTGAAGCTTGCCATGATACAGTCTGTCATATATGGTCTCTGCAGTTTGAATCTTATTCTCTAAATCTCATTACAGATTCTAATGGATGCAGAAAGTGTCCTGAAGAATACTGGTCCAACCAAAATAGAGATGCATGTATACTGAAAACCGTTGAATTCCTCTCCTACTCTGAGGTTATGAGCCAAATACTGGCTTTTTTTTCTTTGTTTGGGGTACTCCTAACTATAGTTGTGGCCATCCTGTTCCTGATTAATAAGGATACACCTTTAGTTAAGGCCAACAACTCTGAGCTGAGTTTCCTGCTGCTCTTCTCACTAACTCTGTGTTTCCTGTGTTCCCTGACCTTCATCGGTCGGCCCTCTGTGTGGTCATGTATGCTGCGCCACACAGCATTTGGGATCACCTTTGTGCTCTGTATCTCCTGTGTTCTGGGGAAAACTATAGTGGTGCTAATGGCCTTTAGAGCTACACTTCCAGGCAGTGATGTTATGAAGTGGTTTGGCCCTGCTCAGCAGAGGCTTAGCGTTATGGCCTTTACATTAGTACAAATTCTGATTTGTATTCTCTGGCTGACAATTAACCCTCCATTTCCATTTAATAATATGGATCACTATAAGGAAAAGATTATTCTAGAATGTGCATTAGGTTCTGCTATAGGTTTCTGGGCTGTATTAGGATACATAGGACTTTTAGCCATTCTATGTTTTTTACTGGCCTTTCTGGCTCGAAAGCTGCCAGATAACTTCAATGAAGCTAAATTCATCACCTTCAGCATGCTGATATTCTGTGCTGTCTGGATCACCTTTATCCCATCTTACGTCAGCTCTCCTGGGAAGTTTACTGTAGCAGTGGAGATATTTGCTATTCTAGCTTCAAGTTATGGATTACTTTTCTGTATATTTGCACCTAAATGTTTCATTATTCTGTTGAAACCTGAATTCAACACAAAGAAACATTTAATGGGAAAAACACAGTCCAAATGAATGAAAATACTGTATGTATTATAAATAAATAAATAAATATCTCTGTGATTTGCCTTCCTGTGATTACAGATCTGCTGATTCTTTTTGTCCGAGGTGCTTTGGCAGATTTTCCGAGGACATGCGGCACTGCGAGGTGTGCTGCGTGAGCAAGACGTTTGAAAGTGTAGTCATTATTATTGAACGCTAGAGGCTCCCATGTATTAGTTTCCATTCAGTGTAAGTTAGTGCTTACTCAACCCTGGCGTACTATCAGATGCAAAACTACTGTTGTTCTCAAAGTTTTTATATTCTGTGCAATTTATTTCTGTACAGTACAATCTGAATCCCATTTGGCTGCATTACTATTTTAGGTTTCTAAATTATTAATAATGTAATGCAAAAGGAAGTTATTATTATTACATGCTTATGGATTAAATCATCAAATTGGCACCCTATATGTCAAGAATGTGATTAAAAGTGTTATTTAAATAACAAGT
>JAODTR010029099.1:0-22255 GCA_025399935.1 Amblyopsis rosae
GGAATAACAGCTGCCATGTTGAGAGGCCTTATGAAGCCTGGGAAATTTTGAATCTTGCAACCATATACTTGCATAGTCATAGTGTTTTTTTACATGCACACACACACACACACACACACACACACACACACACGCAAACAGACACAGATATGCTTTTTCACATGTCACACCATTTCTGTCATCATTAAGAGATTTGTGCTTTCATGTTATTCCCACAGGAACCTCCTGTTGTGTGTGTGTGTGTGTGTGTGTGTTTGTGTGTGCGTGCGTGCGTGTGTGTGTGCATTTGGTTGGCCTGGCTAAGCTGTGTGATCACGGTGTTCCCACTGTTTGCTCTCCTGTAACATACTGTTACACTGTGTGTTCCCCAGACAAACCATTAGAGGCTTATTGGCCCTACAGAGGCTCTGGCAGCCCTCCTCCCCGTGTGGGGCATTTACCGGCTTGCCCCATGGGGACATGGCATGCTCCGCTCCATTAGCAACATTTAAACATGTTTTGCGAGCTCTCTCTATCTCTTTTGGGGTTCCTGAGCTCTGCATGCATCTAAAGCATGCAGGGTTCTCTCACAAGGCATCATTATGCATTAAAACCTGTGAGTAGCAGATCCCCAAAACAAGGATTTGCACGCTATACTTATACTACAGAAGCAATTATTCAAGATTCTAACCTGAGTAAAAACTCGACTCGACTTTTTCAGATGATAAACATATTATTATGGAAAACAGGATGAGTCACACAAACAATTTGATGTGGGTTGCACAACAACAATTATATTTGATAATTTTCTCTGATTAAATTAGACCATTAGATTCCACACTCACAATAAAACAGAAACTGCATATGCAATCATATCATATAATCATATTACATATGACAAAACAAAAAAGGTTTTTCGTTTTATAAATAATGTCAATTGTACCATTTTCTATCAAACATATACAGTAAAGTAGATAGAGATAATGTATGCTGTAGGTTTGATTGGAAAATATAGATTAAGATAGATATAATTTTTATTCTATCAAGAGACAAATATATTAGATTCTGTCAGGATAAGAACAATACTACATACAGTATTTGATATGTTAATAGAATGGTTTAGTTTATCTTAAGGTATGGGTGCTTTTATATTGTTATTCGCTTGTATTTTCTAAGTATTGCAGTTTGTCCCTTTTGTTGTTGCAGTGACTCTATGATAAATGTGTCCACTGCTGCCTAAGAGATTCCACGTTACAACACCAATCTCCTCAGCTTTCCCAACAACCACAGGACGCGAGAGGCACTTCTAAAAATAATGGGACGACACAGCATTTGAGAAATCTTGACTCGGACAGCTGATTGGAATGATGTGCTTTGGTAGGCCCCAACAATACTAATATTTCACACGAGGTCCCCAGAAGGCATGTTTTTTGCAAGTGAAGCGGCAGGTGCGGTCCCTTATGGATACCGCTAGCAGTTTCGCTCTCTATATCTTACGCTGTCTGTTGCTGTTTTTTTTTTATTCGCTACACGCGCTTGTGGGACACTTATTGGACATGATTAATGAGGCCAGTACAGAGTGATGTATTTTTTGGCTACATCCAAAGTCTAATGCTATATATTAAAGATGACTGCCCTTGCCCCCCCCCCCCCCTTCCGACACACACACACAAACACCTCTTTCTCTTCTTCATTCCTTTATTTTTTCAATTCCTTTTTCAATTCGTAAATTTTGTCTTCTTTTAGTTCTACTCTCCACTCTTATTTTTTCTTCCTTCCATTCGCCCTAGTAGTGGAGACCTGTGTAACAGGACCTGGGAAGGCATTGCAGCGCCTTACACCATCATGCTAAGATCAATGCAACATGACAGGGGGGCTTTTTGGCCAGATATTTATAGACTGTTAGCTCTACGACCTCTCACACACGCAGACACCTGATCATTAGAACCAAATCAAATCCCTTTGTCCTGTGTGCGTGTGTGTGTGTGTGTGTGTGTGTGTGTGGGGTACGGAGCGTGAACATGCCAGTCAGGGAAAGTGGAAAAGTATGTCACCATCCAGCTGGTCTATCAGGTCTCCTTCATCAAAGTGAACAAAGTGTACAATGTGTGTGTGCGTGCACATGCAGGACTTTTTGTGGGGTTCCGTAATGGTCGCCCAGTGACACAAGACCACTATCTTAAGCATTTAAATCATGTTCTACTAACATTCCTTTTCCATTTATATCAACAGGGTTGTTCACTTACTTCAGCTAGGAGCTATGGAGTCACACAACCGGCATAAAAGACATCTGAGATCCTCCTAAGGCTTTGCTTTGCTCTCTTGACATGATTAAGGACAGGAGAACTTATAGATCTAGAATCTATATCTAGCTTTAAATATATGTAGAATCTATTTCAATATAGCTCTATCTACATATATCTAGAATCTAGATCTATAATAGAATCTAGATATTTAATAATTAATCTAGAGTCTAGATTCTAGACTATAGATGAAACTATCTGTAATTTATCTTTGCAATTTATCAGCAATCGAGGAACAATTTTGAGACGATTGCAGCGAATGTGAAGCCAGTCAAGAAATATCTATTTATCACCTGTAATTTGCTGATTGGCTAGTTGTCGTGTTGCCATCTTCTTTATCGGTTACAAACCCAAAAATGATCCTGCGTCATGTGTTATCCATACACAGAGGCCATTGCCTGTAGAGCTGCACACACACACACACACACACTCTCATGTCTGTGCACGGTAATGTGCACGCTCCCAGCAGCTTAGGCATGCATGTCTGCTAATTAACATCCCTCCCCCTAAGCTTAACATATTGTAAAGACACTAACAATATACTGCCATACTCTCCTGCAGAGCACACCTCCGCTAATCCTCTATGCATTAGCCAAGAGGCATCCCCCCCCCTCTCTCTCTCTCTCTCTCCTTTTCCTATCACCTTCTCTCAATCACACATCCCTCCCTCTCTCTATCCTTCCCCACCATCCCCCTCACCGCCTTAAAAGAAAATACTTTTTTAAGTCTTACAGATCTTAACACTTTTTTGGGTGGCTTAGGGGTTTGTGTTGCTATGCACAAGTGTTTGTGTGCGTGTGTGTGTGTGTGTGTGTGCGTGTGTGTGTGTGTGTGTGTGTGTGTGTGCTAGTGCTAGTGTGCAGGCACACAATGACGTGCTCACTGGACGGTTTCCATTTTCAAGTGCAAGTGTGTGTGTGTGTGTGTGCGTTTGTGCGTGTGAATGTAAGGGGGTTTGCGGCTTTAGAGGGTAAGAGTCTATGAGAAGGGGGATGAGGTCTAGCAGTGTGCATGCACGTGCACAATGTGCATGTGCAGAGCATCGACTGTAGTGAAACAGCAGCGCTTGCACTGCTTAATTAATCAACATCAAAAGGCAGCATTAAAAATGAATGGGGCCCGAAGCAACAGTTTGGCTAAAGTGAATAATTCAGGCATAGAGCTTAGCCTGCTGCCCAACATTCTATTGAGTACCAAAATCTGTATTTATTTTTTATTTTTCCTGTGCACCCATTTACTCCGGATTTAGCCACTCTGGGAAAGTTTACTGGTGGGGTTCAATGCCCGTTCCATTGAGATAATTCTAGGCAAACAACTCTCATTCCACATTCAGAGCTGTTCTGTTACAGAAAGCCATTAGTCTCTCTGTGACCACTGTTACGGACCCTTAGTTCCAAATTAGGCTTCTATTCCTTTTTCGATTAATTGTATTCAAGGAAGTGGGTTTCAATTAAATGAGAAAAAGTCACCCAACTCTGTGATGAGGAGATCTTTAACCTGAGTGAAAATCCATTCTCCTTTCCATTATTTAATTGTAATTTCAATATCAGCTCAACTCTGAATGAATTAACACCTACAATAAAATACATGATAATAAGATATGCTCTCTACACTATAAAACACTGTAAACCGAAAGAGCCATCACCATTTTGAACTTCTTCTTTGTAGCACTTCATTAAATTACATCATTTCTTCATTATTTAACAAGTTGTAGCTTTCCATACTCCCCTGTGTTGTTTTCCAATAACATTTCCTTATTGTAGAGGAACAACAGTGCAAAGAACTCTAATGAAATAAAGTCACACATAAACACCATAAAAAAAACATGTTGCATGGCCATTTAGGAGCAATAAAGTCTGTCAACCAGTCAGAACTAGTCTGGTGGGTTCTGGACTGGCTCCTTGGATCCCGCAGCAGAACCATTCTGTTGGCATGTAGGTACTGGGGGAATAGTGATGGGGACACTGGGAGGAGAGCAAAGGGACCAGAGGGACCCATTCTGTGAGATGGGAGGTCTGGGTGAGGATAAGCAGAGAGATTTATGACGCCGTGTGAACTGTAGTGCAACGTAAAGGGACCTTGTTAGCATAGGTTTATGAGACCATGTGTCATCTTAAGTCACCACATTGGTCCTGGCAATGGCTAAGTTCCTCAACGCGTGCACAAAATAAGAGCCTGTTTAATTCTCAGCTCACACAGCATGGGCATGTATGATGTATTTTAAATTACAAGTGCAATGCACGGCTGTCTAATATTTTATTGCTTTATTACCTAAAACAGGGCATAGAAATAAAAATAGCCAAAGAAACACACACATGCGCGCACACACACACACACTCACACAATGCGCAAATGGAGTTTCTTTAGGAGAGCTATAGTCCTATGAGCTGGTCTCCGGAGACACACTTTGGGTGGAAAAAAGAAAAGAAAAAAGTGAGACATCTGGAACAACAGTCTGGGTCTAGGGGATGTGTGTGTGTGTGTGTGCATGTGTGCGTGTGTGTGTGTGTGTGTGTGTGAGTGGACTTTGCTGTGCTGTACTCAGCAGTCTACAGTCCGTTTAGTTCCCCAGAGTGGCAGACTGGAAACATATTCTGGTGTGTGTGTGTGCCATCTGTTTGCATGTATAATGACTTATGTGCATGCGTGTGAGCATTTAAACATGCTTTTGTTTCCGTCTGTGAGTTTGTGTGTGTGCGTGTGCATTCACACGTGTCCTACACTCTACATTTGTCATGGTGGGAGTGTTTGTGGTGAAAGGAAGGCTAGAGGGTGTGTGTGTGTGTGTGTACGTGCGCGCTCGTGTTCGTTCCCTTAGCGGATGCCTATTTCTAGTTTGGTTTGAGGGTCAAGGTTTGGCCACCGGTGGTGAAAGCTGCGTTCTCATTTCAAGAGGGAAGAAAAGTGTCCTCTCTCTCTCCACTTCTCTCATACCCTTCCCTCTACATCCTTTTACAAAGAGGATCCAACACACCATCCCTTCGAAGCCTTAACCCCTGCTCTGCCTTACAGCTCTGTGCCGTAAACAGGCCGGCAACATGCTTCGGCGCGTATTTAACAGCACATGTACGCGCTGTTAAAATGAAGGAGAATGTGCAAGCATTTAATGCCACTGTGCCAAGCTGTTTATCATCGATGTTTAGTTTACCACACTTTACACAGTTGTCCTTGTTGGTGACAGAGAGAGGTAACTGAAAAAATGTAATCTGTTGCTGAGATTGCATTGGAAACCCTGAAGCTGCCCTGTTTTTCGTTGTAGGTTTTACTTTAAGCACACACATTCACACAACAACAAAGCACACTATATTATTAAATCCTGGAAGTCTTGCGGGAGCACCAGTGTTTGTGTATAGATCAATGGGCAGTCATATTCATTTCAAAACAAATATGTGTACATGGTATGTGTTAGCAGAGGAGGAAATGCTCATTTTTGTCTGACTAATTGAAAGTTTTGCTAGCAAAATAATTATTTATGACATAGATATTAACATGAAAATGTCCTTAAAATAACTGCAGGCTAACATGTATAATATAAATGACCATGATGTTATGCCACATAACACATATATATATATATTATTGAGTGTTCCAATATAGAAATATCTTAACATCTGATTTCTTAACACCTTAAAGTTCATATTTAGATTTTTAAATGCAAATTAAAAATACTGTGTAACATACAATCATTATTATTAGCAAAAGGATAGGCATATTAGTATTGACTAAATATTTTATGTTTCAGAAATATAGAGATAAATACTTCTTAAAGATCTTATTTGTATGGGTCTACAATATTAAACGGATATATTGTGAAAACATTTACTTTTTCAATGCTTCTGTATCTGGAGTGCCTACCAACCCTCAAAACTGAAATATGTCAACTCCAGTCAGTTTCTTTTTGGCTGCCAATATAAGAGAATACGTTTTTCACCAATGTGCTTCAGCAAGCCGTTCATATTTGCTCCCCATGGAACATCAGAAATGGAGCTCATTAAAATGATGCCACCAAGTATCTCCACCCATGGCTTATTGAGAACTACCTTTGCGAACGTGCGCCATTATTGTTCTTGCAAATATTGGAACTGCTAGCATTATGAAGCTAGCAAAGTGCGTAAACTGCTCTGTTGTCATCTGCAGACCAGTTTATGTTAATTACATTAAATACCAGAAACCTAGCTTTTGATACCCACTAACCTACATAAACACACTCTGTATAAAGTATAACTTGACGTATAACTGCAGTGTAACACAATACAAATACAAATTACTTTACATGACAGAGCAGTTTTGGGGTGCTGTTTTACTTAATTCTTGTAGTATTTTGTCCAAAGCATGTCACCGACATTTCAATAATAATCAGTAGCCATCAGTGACCCTCGACACTGGGCCTTCAGTGTCACCACAAGACAACAACAGTTGTATATGCGAACATAGTCGGTGTGCAATGCTTAACGGCTATGTGTAATCATTCACTGCTATAGTTATGTTAACCTCACACACACATACACACACGCCAAGTGCATATGATACAGTACAGCCTGGTCTACATATTTTCCTAAAGTACAATATTTTGTAACATTGTAATATGTTTTATCAAAAAGCTTGATCTTTACAGCCCTAGGTTTCCATAAACACGTAAACCAACCTTGCCCGTTGCATTCAAATCCGACAAGCAATACTCTTGCCAAACAGACTATGCATCTTATTAACTATAATATATTATTAACTAACAACAACTAAGAAAAAGTCACATCATGGTCCTTACCTCTTTCTTTCCTGAATAAAAACACAGCGCCTTCTATACAAGAATATCTATCAAAAATTTTATATTTAGTAAACTCATATATTAAGTTGAATGTATCTTGATTCGTAATATTGCTCCGTCAAGTCCTACTCTGTATGGTGGGTAAGCTATTCTTCAATTTGTTTAACGGTAAGCCCAGCCTGCTAGTCACAATCAAGTCACAACATAGCATAATTCATAATTTGGGTATTCTGAATTAGTCGAATGATGTTCAAATCTTTACAGAATGCACCTTCTCCATCCCATATCAAAATATGATTGGCTAATGTATCAAACACGCCAACATTTACTTGAACGAGGAAGATAACGGTGTCGGGTAATCAATTTTCTCATTGAAGGGCCCGTAACGTAAAGAAGTTCATACTATTCTGCCTAGCTAGAAAGCATGTGAGAATGTAAAAAAAATTTAAGAGTCAGAACAGTCTGCTGCTTATTAACGTTTCACTTTAATTTAGAAACTAAATTATTTAATTGTTTAGTTTATGAATCAATAAAAGATATATTGTGTTGGGCCTTCGCTGAATACCTTGATGGCCCAGAAGTGTTAATAACTCAGGGAACTGTGTGAAGATGTGGACAAGGGGCATAATATGTCTCCTTTCACTTTACACTTACAATCCACTAAAATAATCCATCTACATTTACTTGATTTTATCCATGTAATCTAAGATGACAGCACCCTTGTAATCATACCATGAGTGGTTACCTATTGGCTGGAATTGACAATGATGTCAATCAAACCAGGTATTCTAAATAATCACATGGGAGCCAAATAAATGAGGCAACAGATGGGTGAAATCAGAATTGGTTTCTGTCATGGTTGTTTTAGCAGATTTAAAATCATTATGCAATTAGTGGTTTGCACTGACCTTGTTGTTGATAGATTAACTGAATAACCAGAATGTAACCCCAGAAAGTTGATGACATGCACATAATAAACCATCAACCATTCCTATACATTATATTTAATAATAAGTTGGCCCAATATTGGCAGGTTAATGAAAAGAAAATGTTGTCAGTTGAAGATTTTGAAGTGGAACAATGTATATAAATGTTCATACATACAATGTTCATTACTTTTAAAAACCTTAAGATCTGAACAAGAGCAATACTTAAAAACTGTATGCTAGCACAGTTGAAATTACACTTCCAAAATAAGTTAATGCATTGGCAGGCATTCATTGTTGTGTTTCAGCTCAAATGCATATATCATAATGGCTTCATGATGCAAATATAAAATATGCAGTTTTCTTTCTTGTTTTAATCGAACTGAATGAATCCATGACTGAAACTCATATACAAAACAATTGCTGCATTCTGAGTGTTGTTGTGAATCACTGCTCAGAGAGGGCTTTGACGGCATATTATTTCCCCGTAATTTCACCGTACTCTGAATATCAACACTCCACACCGCAGAGATGGAACAAAGAAACCCATCACAACCAGAATAGCTTTGGGGCCATTTTGAAGCCAGGAGGAAAACTAGCGACTAATATTTATGGATATTAAGAGTGCTTCAGCGTCCGTTTGTTTGTTACGTCTGTCTTTGTGTTCTCTGTCTTTGTGTTGTCGTATTGTGTGCGCATGTGGGCGCCTCAGTGTGTCACTGTGTGGGTTCGTCTGAGAAAGGCAACGACAAAGACAGATGTACACAGAAAGAGGGAACGGAAAGAGACCGAGAAAGAGGGAGCAAAGGAGCGAGAGGGAAGTTAGGCTACTCTCTGAGGAGCTGTTTTGGTCACGGCGGTTGAGCGCCCTGATTAATGCTCATGGAGAGACACAAAATGGGAGAGAGAGAAGCGCGGGGTACAGGGATAAATTTGGGGACATGAGTGGAATGTGCCACTGTGGCACAGTAATGACAACCAAGAGACAATGATATATACTGTATGTAGAGAGAGAGAGAGAGAGAGAGAGAGAGAGAGAGTAGTATGAGATGTAGCTCTAAGTGGGAGAAATCCTGTGAAGGGGGGTGGTGGAGGAGGGGGGGTTCAGGGAAGAGGGGTGGAGTGAGAATTTTGGAGGAGATGAGAGTGGCAGAGACAAGGATGAGCAGAGAGTGTTGGGGCGCCGTGGGATTATGCCAAGATGGAGCGGAAGACAGGAGTGGAGAGAGAGAGAGTGAGAGAGATAGAGAGACAAGGACACAAAGAGCGATAGAGAGAGAGAGAGAGAGAGAGAGAGAGCGAGAACGAGAGATGGAGACAGATAAGAGCGGAGAGGGAGAGTGCTAACGGTGGAAAGTGCTAACAGTGTATATCCGCCACTCCTGAACTAATGCAGGTGATTCTAATTAACACAACTCCTCAGCTAGAAACTCACATTCAGGAAAACTTATTTTGCACGATGGAATTCAATGGCACATGCGAACGTACGCTCGCGCACACACACACACACACACACACACAAACAAAACATGGTTCAAATTACAGCAACAACTGATACATCTATATATATTCCACTATAGTATAATTAAGTGAGCGGGTATATAAAAATACATATACTGTGCTCTTTGCAGGCTGCAATATATTCTGAATTAGTTAGCGAAACCAGCTGGGTTAGCGCATGGATGATGCTGATGTAATCACATGTTGTGTGTTTTCCCACCATCACCAAAAATACACAGAAAACGGATAGTAACAAAAGCAGCCTAATAAAGTGAAGCGGTTGGGAGACAGGTGTGAATGACAAGCGCTACAGACCGATAGGAGATGTCAGCTATTACATTAGTATCAGACGACATTGACCTTCCCTTCATCCAGAACACGTTCAGCACATATGGCTTCACTTAATGTGGCGAGACCTGAGTCTGTGTGTATGTGTGTGTGTGTGTGTGTGTGTGTGTGTGTGTGTGTGTGTGCTTGTGTGTGTACGGGCCATGCATGTCTTGTTATATTGTGTGTGTGTGTGTGTGTCCTATTTGCTTCTTTCTGAATCAGTTAACATGCTGTTAATTTATACACGGGCACACCAAAACGTGTGCACGTGTGACGGCCTGTGCACTGGAGTGCACAAGCAGGCGACGGCATGTATCTTAATTGGACTCCATTCAAGTGTTTAATTACTCATTAGAGAGACTGCAATGTAATCCATACCATCTTTCCCCTCTCTCTCCCTCTCTCTCCCTCCCGCTCACTCTCTCGCCCTCTCTCTCTCTCTGCCTCTCTTTCTCCCTCCCTCTCCCTCACTCTCTGACTACATTCGTTGGTGATCGCCTAACGCTGGCTCAAACGCTTTGACCCCAGCTACATGGATTAGCTCACCTCGTCAATCTAGATCAACACGGCCATATTAGAGAATGATCTGCAGCGTGGAGGCCAGGCCTGGCGTTACACTGTCTGCTAATACGCTACTCAGTCAGGCAGACAGAGAGTCATCAGTCAATCCATCCCAGTGGATAATTGGTCATGCAGGGGGTCAGCTGGCTAAAAAGGTGGTTAGCCGGTCAGACCATCAGTGAGATTAAGAAAATACCAATTTTACTTGCAAGGTCAATGTGATGTTAGAGGGCAGGCTGATTGATAGCCAGGCTGAGCTCCCCAGAGATCAAAGTGAACAGTTGTAATTAAAGTAATAGTGAGGTGTCATTACGCAGTTTCTTAAGTACTTTTTCAGTGCTTTAGTTAACCCCTCCCATTTTTCATATATACTGTATGCATATGTGTTTGACCTGAGCAGATTACAATCACAATGAAGCTATTCCTTTATTTACTTCCCAGACTACGTTGCCCATAACCCCCTTGCTGCATTGCAAAGAGCTATCTCTAATAAATGTCGCCGCTACGTGGTAGCTCGACTAGCTCAACTCAACAGCTTACTCCAGCCTACTTCATTTGGTACCAGTTACTACCCAAACTTTTGCACAATAGAAAAGCAAAATAGGCGAGGCGAGTATAGTTGAGTTGAGCTGGGACCACGCAGTGGAAAAGCTCCCTGAGCAAGTAGAGTTGAGGCGAGTTGAGTTGAGTCGAGCCGATAGTCTATCATGCAGTGGAAAAGCACTGAAAATCCTTAGGAGCAAGTTTGGCAGCTATCTTGGTAACGCCTCCGGGTAGTTATTATGATGACAGCTTCTAAATGAATGGGGAGAGAATCATTCCTGCCCATTCAATGGTCACTTGCACATAATACTGTATAGGAATAGTGAGTCGATTCTGATGAAAAAAGCTTTGTCCCCTAAATAAGGTTTAAAAGGTTATTTTTCTCACAGCTTATACATGTGTGTGTATGTGTGAGTGTGCAACAATGCAACAACTTTATTGCATGGCTAAATAGGTCATAAAGCAGACAATTGTCTCTATTCCTCCAAATGCTATGGAATTCAATACAATACATTATTATCAGATAGTTCCATTCAGAATTCTCCAATGTCTCCTGTTTCTGCCCCTAATTGCCGGAATTAAATTTGTTTGGTGTGTTTCTATTGAAGAGAATATTGGGGCAATACCACTACATCTTCAGCTCAGTAAGACTGTCAGTTGTTCTGTAAACAATATAGCAATGAGGTCATACTAAAATACTGGTATCGTTATAATGAATTGTCCATTAAAATGGACACACATATGCATCTCCTTCAATAACAATATTCTTTTAGAATTCAGGTCAAGCTTATAAGTGCATACAATGTATATGTCATGTTTCAATGCTTCCCTGGTCTATGTAGTGCAAAGGTTTTGAGATTTCAAGCATCTCAAGCATACTGTATACAATACTGTATACAGTAAGGACATTTGTGTTTAATACATTATTTCTTTGTTGTAACAATGCTTTTTGGCAATACATATTATACAATTGGAAAGCCTGATTATTCACGTTTTAAAGGGTGACACATTTTAAAGGATCATGCATTTGTGGGATGGGCAGCAGAGCTGAATAAAGTATGTGGGTTGTGCCCTTGAATCATTTGTCAAATCTTCAATGACAATGCCAAACAGCTTTTCTTTGTTGTTGACTCTTGTTTGGTGTTGTTTGGTGGATTAGATGATTGAAGTCTGAAGAAACCAGACATATTGGTAATTTAACAATGTATTAATTAACAAACAGGAGCGTCAGTAGCGTGTGAAAGAACCATATGCAGCAACAACAGCCTGGGACCTCCTCCTCATGCTGGTCACCAGCCTGGTCACACTGCTGTGGGATGGCATCCCATTCTTCAACCAGCATTTGTCTCTGCAGTACATAGACCAGGTCTATGTACTATGTCTATGTACGTCGCCCTCGGTCACCCTACATGACGACATCACAGTTATCCTAGCTCTCTCAAATAGGCCTACCTGCAGGTCCAACACCTGCTTGCACTGTGGATCTCTTTGCAGTATTTATTTTAATGAAGCTAGAAATGTTCCAAATTGTTGGTGATTTTAAATGTCTATATGATATTTTAAACATTAATATAATAGCAAACAACTACAATTTTTGTGCTGGAGCTGTGGTGCAAGCGGTATCTGTTACACTATGGTCCATAGTAGTCTCCCAGGGCACTAGAGTATAAGACCTGGGTTTGAATGAGGCCTGAGGTCATTTCCCGATCCTTACCCGATATCTCTCGCCCATTGTTTTACATAGCTTTACGTTACTGTGAAAAAATACAATTAATCGAGTTTAATCACAGTAATTTGAGCGATTAATGAGTACTACATTTTATATAGATTCCCAACTCTAATTATAATACATGTTTTATTCCTGGATGTCTTTCATAAAAAATAGGCAAATATAAAGACATATAAAACATTTGACTTTTTTCTTTGAGGGGTAACAACTGGGACATTTTTTCTGGCCTTTATTATGTTCGCTCTTTAGCGTACATTTTAATTAATTTGTTCTATGACTTTCTGCCACTAGGTTCCTCACTAAGCACACCAGCTTCTCAACTAAACACATTCACTGTGTCACCCATGGATGTACAGTACACATACTCAGTACAATATGCTGTCATAGAGCCGACCAAGCTATGTAAACAATGGAGGGCGTATTACAACCGATTAAAAACACAGAGGAATGTATATGTTGTTTGCCGCTCAGGTCGAATTATTCCACTGTACACTATATATGTTGCTATATGCACGCCCTCGCGCGGGGACACAGCAGCGAGAGATTTGCGCCTGACGCGTCGTTTTCCATCAATTCATTCCTGCTTGCCATATTATCGTCACTGTCGCTGGTCAAGTCACAATTCTCGGCATGGCAGCCAGGCCAAAACGACCGTCAGTCGTGAATTTAGATTTAGTGAATCCATAGCATAGAAAAGGGGTCTAAACTGTCCTGCCAAAGTTACATTAGAGTAAGTCACATTTGCCTTCACACTATTTCAGCACTGGGTGGGGAAGATAAAATGTAATGGTCATCCATACAGGCAAGATAATACAAACCCCTTACATTTGTAAAAAATAGACATCAATGCCACCATAAAAAGACGAGGCAGTTCTTAAACAGTGACTTTATGGATAGAAACAGTTTTATTTTCCCATTATTATTCTGACAGGAATCCTGTAGTGTTTTTTCTGCACTGACAGAGTGATATCACTGTGTCTGGGCCATCAGTCGCTCCTACTTTGCTCTGGGCCAACCTTGTCGATACTTATTCAGCTCTGCCGTTGTTTACACCGTCAGCCCTGCCAAAGCCGGTGCTCCTTCTTAGCGCTGGCTTATGTAGGAGTATCATCCACTCTGTCTGTTATCTTGTCAGGCGTGCCGCGTGAGCCCCGTCTCTCCTTTTCTGTCTGACATGTCCTGTCTGTCTGTCAGTCAGTGCTTCTGTCAAGTCCTCACTTGACACGCTCTCTCTTTACGTTTACAATTACGCGCGTGTGTGTGTGTGTGTGTGTGTGCGCGCGCTTCTGTGACAGTAATCTTTACTGCAGTGTTGTTTTAATGTGCGTGTGTTTGAGTGTGTGCTCGTTTACACGTGGGTGGGTGTGTACTTGGACGTGTGCTTGGGTGTTATACAGCTTGTGCACATGT
Organism: Amblyopsis rosae; assembly: GCA_025399935.1. NCBI lineage: Eukaryota > Metazoa > Chordata > Actinopteri > Percopsiformes > Amblyopsidae > Amblyopsis > Amblyopsis rosae. The sequence continues at coordinate 14,047 of JAODTR010029099.1, forward strand.
GCGTCAGCAGTAAATCATAACGCTGGGGCTTTTGTGTCACAAGTGAGATCAATGGGCGACATTATTTACACACACAGCGTCACTTGTCAGAATAACCGCTAGGGCTCCTTGTACAGTGAGGATGGCATGAAGATGGGGTGTTTCCGAGCGGCTGTGTGTGAGGTTTGCTCTACCAGTAACACACCTGGGTTTGGCGCCATGTTGTCTCAGTGTCTATTTGCTGACGCGTGTTCGTATTTGTCCGTGCGTGTATGTTTACACATAAGAGTTCATTTGCATAATTGAACATGCTTTTCCACATCTCATTGGTTAATTTGGGTAAACGTGTTTACAGTCAGTTACTGTAGGTGCATTCACGCTTGATTGTGTGTGGGGGTGGGTGATTGGGAGTCACAGTGAGACATGTCAAATAATACACAGTATATTTCAAAATGAGCGTATTTGTGTTTGAATTGCGGCTGTACGTGCTTATTTGTGTGTGTGTGTGTGTGTCGGCTGCTTTGACTTTGCCCCAGATACCTAGGCGATGAAACAACCAGCGCCGTCAGAGGCACCGCGGCAGAGAGAATGGAAAACCTCACGCTGAGAGGAAAGGAGGAGGGGAGGAGGGGTAGGAGCGCAAGAGGGGGAGAGAGGAGAAAACAAACGGTGGGAGCAAAGGCACGGGGGAGGGGAGAGAGACGTTTAGTTTGGAACGCTCACCAGGAAGAAATGGAAGGAAGTCAACTTTACAAGGAAGCGAAACAGCTACATGAGGGCAGCAGCAGGGGGGAGGGAGAGAGAGAGAGGGGAGGGGGAGGAGAGAGAGAGAGAGAAAGAAGGAGGGAGGGAGAGAGAGAGATAGAATTGAGCAGTTTAGTTGAATGTAATATATTTGGTTTATTTGTCCATAGTGTGGAAATGTGTCCTATGCGTTTCACGCATTGTCCCAGCCTCATAGCCACAAGTAAGAAAAAAGGGAAATAAAGGGAATGATAGCGGCTGTACCGTAGGTAGATATGATGCCAGAGAGAGAGAGAGAGAGAGAGAGAGAGAGCGAGAGAAGGGGGAGAGGTGTGTTTGTTTAGGGTGAGAGAGAGCGTGCGTGAAACAGAAAGTAATTAAAGTACATAGGTAAAGCTGGGTAAAGCTCACGCTAGAGGCAGAGCTGATGAAAAAGAGTGCAGGGGGGCCAATGAAGGATGGAGAAGACAGACAGACAGGACAGACAGACAGACAGCAGGCAAAAGCAGATGAATAATAAGAGGCTGAGAGATATTGTGACTGTAAAGAGGGCAAAAACGGAAAAGGAAACAAAAGGTTAAGTGGTATAGCAGCACACAGAGAGAGAGAGGGCCAAACAGGAGGTGTGTGTGTGTGTGCTTTGATGTGCTCTGGTAGCTGTGGCCATGCTGTCAGGAGCAGGCAGGATGGTAAACAGTCTGCATTTCCAACCTGAGGCTTTGATCACAGCCCTGATGAGACATGACACACTGGTGCCATTCTAGAATGGAGTGGCCACTACTTACTGTACACACACACACACACACACACACACACACACACACACACATGCGCACGCACGCACACACACACGCACGCACACACATACACGCGCACACACACACACGTACAACCATGCATGCATAAATGCTCTGGCTGAGTCTGCATTCACCAAGCCAGTTTAATAATTGGCATGGAGAGAAGCACAAAGACAAGCTTGCAGTTCACTGAAGAAGTTCTAACAGCTCATTTTGCCTATCACCTACTGTATATGTCCTTGTGTAACCAGCCTATCACCTATATGTGATGTAACCAGCCTATCACCTACTGTATATGTCCTTGTATAACCAGCCTATCACCTATACGTCCTTGTGTAACCAGCCTATCACCTACTGCATATGTCCTTGTATAACCAGCCTATCACCTACTGTATATGTCCTTGTATAACCAGCCTATCACCTACTGTATATGTCCTTGTATAACCAGCCTATCACCTATATGTCCTTGTATAACCAGCCTATCACCTACATGTCCTTGTGTAACCAGCCTATCACCTACATGTCCTTGTATAACCAGCCTATCACCTGCATGTCCTTGTATAACCAGCCTATCACCTATATGTCCTTGTGTAACCAGTCCTGGCTTGTTTTTCGAGCCATAACAAACGCACATGCATTAAAGTGTATGCCATGAGTCACCCCAACACTTAATACAGCTCTCCTGTAAACACACAAATGAACACACCTGTATCTCCACACTGTTTCTTTCTCTCTTTAGAGAGAGATAATTTTTTAGACTAGAATTTGATCTTGTCATTATTAAGACCCATGTACAAAAGCGCATTTACACAGAACATTTTCCAGTGATTGTGATCCAAGCCTCATTATGTGCCTGTTAGCTCTTGGTCAGGGTTAGCAAATGAAAGTAGGGCCTGTGGCTGTATCTGGCTAACCTCAGCAGACAATCAATAGGTGCTTTTCTACTGCAGCAACTCGGGGCACTTCCCAGGTGGCATGAATGTTTAGAGGAACGGCCCATTCAGCTTTTCCAATGAGCTTTATGAAACTCCGGAACGGTCTCAGCCTGTGGCAGCTTTGACCGTGGCATAAATTTGGAGTGCATCAACGAAACGACAACAGACATCGACATGGAGGCAACCAAGGTGGTTGCAAAGTGTATGTTTTGTGCTATCATAATGGCATATTAACAAATGAATGGGCTCTTTTTACTAACCTGACATGCCAGAGGAATTGTTGTCACAAGTCCACCTGGGGAGCCGTACGTTGAAACTGTTTGTGAATGGCTGTACTTTCAAAAAAATACTTTACCATCTGGTCGTTTTCGGTCGGGTCGTTTTTGCTGTCGGCACCATGGTCGGCACACCTAAACCATGCTCGTATAGCTAGAAACACGACGCTGATTGGAAAGTTTTGTTGCTACTCTGGACACATTCAAAATTTTTCTGAGGCTTTCCAGACTGATTCTCACGCCAAAATTAAACTGAAGCTCACGAGATCAGGGTAGTCTCGCTATCTTTTTATTGCTCACAAGGAGATATCATACATTTCTCTATGTAAACTGTATGCAATATATGTCAGAGTGCTTTGGAATTATTGATCTTTATAACTACCTCTTCTGAACTGCTTCAGAAGAGGTAGCACAATAGGCCAGATTTACTAAAGGTACGGACATTTGCTCTGTTTGCCTTAATGAATATGCAATTTGGGACGTTTCAATGTTAACGTGAAAAATAATGAGAGGGGAACATGCAAATACATTAATTTACTACACACAATGTGTGTGTGTGTGTGTGTGTGTGTGTGTGTGTGTGTGTGTGTGTGTGTTGCTGGATGGGTGGGTGGCGTAGGTGTGTTGTTATTGGGAACTGAAGTTAAATAGTTTTGAGTTAACTAACCTTCAACAACAACTAGAAAAATGTACATTATGCACATTCATATATGGGGTCTCACAGACCCCAAACACCAGGGTTAAGTCATGCCATCTTTTCATTAATTCTGAGATCATTTTTGTTTTACCTACTGGTGTTTTTTCTTGCTACCTTCATGTCGTTGCTGTAGCTCACCAATATGTTTGTATCTTCCACCAGCACCTCTAATTCCATCCTATTGAATGTGCATTTGTGCTTACAGTCAGACTGCTTTGCGTCCTGAGTCTCCACGGCGAGAAACCATTAAAACCCGCAAACTCATTGAAATACTGCCGCCTCCATGGTTTTTGCACTGGTTGTCATTTACACAATAATTCTTAGTCAGGGGCAGCACCAGAATATTTTCAGTGGAGGTGCACAGGGGGGGGCAAGAAGAAAACAGGGGGGTCACTTAAATGCTGTAATTCTTTTTAAACTGATAATTCAATTAAAATAGGGGGGGCACATGCGATTTCTGGGGGGGCACATGCCACTCCATGCCCCCCCCATTGGCTCCGCCCCTGTTCTTAGTTGATCACCCGTAATACGTAATAAAATTACCCGTGCAATATTATATTTGGGATATACTCTTTATTTGGGATGTTAGTAAATCCGGCCCAATGTATTTGTAATTACTGTAATAAAGTTGCTGAAATTAAATGTTTTGTATAACTTTAACATTAACCACTATAACATCACACTTCCAAATATCCTGGTTGTAATGTTCAGACAGTGAAAAAAACAATCAATGATTTTAATTTTGTAATTACGAGATTTACTGTAATTAATTATTCCTATATTCTTAGAACCCCACCCAGCATGTTTTCAAGGCTCAGAAATGCCTATCCAAGATTATGGCTATAGCCCCCTGAAAACGGCCCTGAAAGAGTTACAGAGCTGGTTCCTGCAGTGGAAGCCCACCCACCCAAAGAATGGCCTGCAGTGCAAAAATGTCTTGTGAGAAATCAGAGGATTGTGAAAGAAACTAACAATTCATGTTGTATTGGTCTTCAGACTGACATTATTTCAAGAATTGACTCTTGAGGCTGAACAAGACTGGAATATTGAGCCAGAAAGAGATGCATTACTGGTCAGAAAGAAAATATGGCTGTTTATTTATTTTTTATTTTTTATTGTGTGAACTTTTCAAAGGACTGCTTGGTGTTTCTGTCATTAATATTTGTGTTAAGATAGGTGTTTGAAGTCAAACTGTAACAAACTTACAGAACACACAAAAAGCATAGATAGATATATTATGCTTTTAAGTATAAATCACGTCATGCGATTGATAAGAAATATGTGACATGACATCATGTGCAATACATCCTGGTTCTGGCGGAAAATATAACTTTTTTTAAACCTTATAATACATTTAAAAGGATTGGTGACATAAAGTACAAAGGACAAATTACCATGCCAGTTTTATAATATAATCACTCAGTGCATTGCGTACACTGTTTTGCAGACAGCAAGACAGTGAGGCCATTAGAATCTGCACACTGTACATTTTAAGTACCAAAACATTCTCATTCCAGCACTGTACAATAAATATTCCCATTGAATGTGAATTTATTAATGCAATGAATTAATGCAGTTTTAGCATTTGTCCCCAAAGTCTAAACAAAATTGTATAAATATTGTACAGTCTATTCAGGGATTTAGAAGGTATCCGTTTCAAATCACAAACACAAATATCAACATGAACACATGCAAAGTCATCCACATAGAACTGGTCTATTCCGGTAAGCGTGGTGTGTGTTTTCATTACAAATGACACGGGCTAAACATGTAACCTAGACCACGCACAGTAGGTGTGCCAGTGACACACACATGCACACGCACACACATGCATGTGGACACACACCCACACACATGCATGCTCGCGCACACACACACACACAACTGGATTCCCTCATGGCTGGGGCCATTATGGATGCAGACAGTGTTACGGGAGCAGCGCTTGGAGTCTAATAGAACCTAATGTATCTTGGCACAATTGCCCTGTTTTGGATTGAGCGTCCTCATACATGGAAAACTGCATTACGCAGCTCCCTTTTAAACCACCACCCTCACAAACTCATGGAATCACACACGTGTACGAAGTATCCACCCCCTCCCCACGCGCACACACACGTGCACACACACACACACACATGCATTAAAAACAAACATGCTTAACTAAATTGCACAGCCACCTGCTCACACACAATCACCAAGTGTTTCTCTCCACCACACGCAGATGTAAACAACTCCACTCACACACTTCATATCCCAGTACTAATTCTCAGATGCATCTATCCATAAAATGTACCAGTGCAGAATCAATAGTCACAACACTGGTCTCAGATGGAGAAGCACAGTCATACAAACTCAAATGAAAGAAACACTCATCGTCCATCTGTTCCTTCTCCAGCTGGTCTCGTTTCCACGCTGCTTTCTCTCCTATAATCTCATCTCTCTGCCCCTCCTTGCCATTCTGCACATCTCTCCAGTTTCCTCTATCCCTTCTCTCCTCTTTTTCTCTCTCTCTCACTTTCTACCGCCTCCCTTTCCTCTTCTGTCCCATTCTTTTATTTTCCCCATCGTTCTGCCCCTCTAAAACGACTTAATTCGCGTTCGTTCATTCTTCCTCTGTTCTCATTTTGGGCCGTTTGATTTTTATTCTGTACGTCTCTCTGAAGGCTTGACCCCCTTCTCTCTCTCTCTCTCTCTCTCTCTCTCTCTCTCTCTCTCTCTCTCTCTCTCTCTCTGCTTCATTGTGGCTGCCGTTGTTAATCAGCGTTGATTGGGTGCAGAAAGAGCTCCAAGGAGCTCCCTAGTGGATCAATGCTTCTAAATGATCTGTTCAAGGATCCCTTTAGAACCCGAGAAACCCACTCTGATTGGGCACCAGAGCATGAACGCACTCATTTCACATCTAACTCACTTCCTGATTTGCCCTCCGGGAAAGAGATGGACTGCCATTAACAGGATAATTTGTCCCAAAGCTGAATATCCCCACTAACCAAAAGTGCTCAGGCTGAAATGTCTTCATTCCCGGCAATCAATTACTGCCAAGGTGAGGGGTGGGGGAGTGATGAATGAGTTGTAAAAATACAAGTTTGAATCTGTGAGGCACTGAGATTGCTCCCATAATAAGCTTTGTTTATTCTTATTTCACAAAAGGCATTTCATCCAATATATCTCAATGGGATGAGCTCTGCAGTATGATGTGAAAATAAGTGTGAGCTTTAAATGTGAATTCAAATAGTACTTTGCTAGCATCTTATTTACTATGCCTCAAAGAATAGGTTTCTGTGTCTATGTACTACAGATTTATTGATGAGCACAGGAGAGAGTGCAGTAGATAAATGCTACTGTATGAAAACGCTTGCTCAAGAGTGATACTAAATATCATAGTTTCTTACTAAATCAATGCTGCTTTGAAAAAAAATGCTGTGATGCATTTTGTTTCCTAACAATATTCTTAGGCCTAACAACTTTATAGCATGTTTTAAGGACAGAATCATCATCATCATATTGATATTACTTGTATAGCAAATATTCAAGTATCAAAGGTTTTTTCTGTAAATAATATCTATAAATCCAACGCCTGTGGTTTCTAACATAATAATCATATATTGTACCTAAATTATAATGCCACTGTATATCGTATTATGTTTTGCGCTGGAAATATGTTATTTCATGATATACTGTAGATAACCATTGCATGGTTGCAGTATGGTTGCAGTAGCATTTGATAAATAGTTGGCAACTGAATGTCTAATGGTAGCCAACTATAAGCTGTCAGCTCCTTCAAACACACGTGGGCTAGGAGTAAGAGAACACAGTACAATGTGTGTGCATAGTGATGTTTGCTTAGCAGTAACCCAGTTCTATTCAACATCTCAGCCTCAATGATACTGTCCTAAGTGGATGCACCGCACTACTGTGCAGTCATACACTGCTGTAGGGGATGAGATAATAATGTGCGATATCAACAAGTGACCCATTTCTCTTCAGCCTTATATAAGGGCTCGGCTCAAATAAGCCATCTGATTCTGAAAGGATGTGATCCAACCATGCCAATAATTCCCATAAAGTGGGTTAGAAGGGGTTGTTACTTTCATTGTAACCAAGGGATCCCAGTACTATTTTTGTCATTCATAAATATATGAGAAGTGAGAAACACAAAGTACACATGCTTGTCAAGGAATACACTAACATGGCTGTGCATTGTACTGTACCTACTATTGACATCATTTAAAAAGGGGAGAATGCCCAGGGGTGTCCAAATAAAACTGTAGGTTATTCATTCACAGCATGTTAGACTTGGAAACACTGCATATTTAAAAAAGAATTACATTGATTTATCTGATCTTATATTATCAGATTTAAAAAAATGAAAAATCAGTATATGATATGTCAGGCTTTTAATTGGAATTAACATATGGACAACTGCACAGCCCACATCATGTAATATTACCAATCTTTTTTTATTTAATTACTGGACTTAGACATAGTACTGGACAGTGTAGACTGAACATTAAATCAATTAAATTATTGTCGATACATTTAATTCATTTATTTCACACCTTAAGAATTACCAAAGAGAAAATTATGTTAGAATGTTAGATGGTAAATACATTAGATAAAACCCTCAGTGCTTTGGACCACAATACATTGTCGTTAGTTTAAGCATGCTTCAAGGATTTTTTTAAATTCTAAAATGATTGAAAGTAAACTCCTCTCCGGGAACCATCACCTTATCGTGGTGGAGAGGTTTGGGTGCCCCCATGAACCTGAGGGCTGTGTTGTCTG
>JAODTR010029110.1:0-22251 GCA_025399935.1 Amblyopsis rosae
GTGGTAAAGAGGGTGTGTCCTGTGGTAAAGAGGGTGTGTGTAGTGAAGGGGTGTGTCCTGTGGTAAAGAGGGTGTGTGTAGTGAAGGGGTGTGTCCTGTGGTAGGTAAGGCTGCAGCTGCGACCTCCTTGCCAATCCCCCCAATCTAATGCCCCGGTCCTTCCCCCGCCCCGGCCCCCCCGGCCCCCCCTGGTCTCGTCCTTCCCCCTGGTCCACCCCCTTCCCCTCCTCCAGGGTGCTGAAGGTGTTCCTGTCCCGCACGGCCCAGAGGACGCCCTACATGACCAGCTGGCGCGTGCTGCGGCTGCTGGCGGTGATCCTGCTGGTGGTGCTGTGGTTCCTGGTGGCCTGGACCTCGGCCGCCTGCCAGAGCGATGCGGGTGCGGCCCGACACCACGCCCTCGTCGCCGCGGGACGCACCCCGGGGGGGCTCCTCTTCAGCATGTGCCTGCTGGACCGCTGGGACTATATGATGGCCGTAGGTGAGTGTGTGTGTGTGTTTGTGTAAGATTGTGTGTTTCTACGTGTGATGCAGCACTGACTTGGAAACATATAATATTTAGTTCACCATATGTCTACTATGTCTTTCTGTTCACATCCCTCATGTTACGTAACCTGACACACCAGATATCTGTGTCTGCTAAGACACATCTGGGGGGACTTCATTGCAACTGTTCAAAGGGGCATGAGCTTTCAAAGACAAATACTTTGCATGTGATTGGACGAACCTGTGAACCAGTGAGTCTGTTGTTATCTACTCTTGTAGTAGAAAAGAAGAGTGAAAACAGCTTTTCCATTGAGAATATTGTATCTCTTGCCGTTCTCGACTCGAATTGTTTTCAAATACCCTAAACTACGCCCGTAGCTATAGCTACGATGCTGATTGGCAACACACTAGGTATACCCCTGAAACACCACGATGTCCAAGCTCTCCAGACTGATTCTCGCGGCGAAGTCAAACTGAAGCTCGCAAGATCAGGATGGCCTCACGAGGCAATCGTTATCAGGCTTCTGCAGAGATTGATAGCAACACACTCATATGAATCAAGTGTATTGGAGCAGGGAGACCTCTACAACATGCTAGGACCAGCGTTGAGAAACACTGGTTTAGAGGAGATGTTTGGAGGAGGTATTTACAGGTTTTTAAGAGGAGGTGTTTACAGGAGGTGTTTAGAGGAGGTATTTACAGGATGTTAAGAGGTGGTGTTTACATGAGTCAAATCAAATCAAATCAAATCAAATTTATTTATAAAGCGCTTTCAAACAACAGAAGTGGTCACAAAGTGCTGTACAGTAAAATCAATAAATAAAATAGACAGCTCATACTATAAAAACATAAAAGCAAGAGGGGTTTAGGGGTTTAGAGGAGGTTTCAGGAGGTGCTTAAAGGATGTGTTTAGATGAGGTTTACAGGAGGTGTTTAGAGAAGGTATATCTAGGAAATTAAGAGGAGGTGTTTACAGGAGGTGTTTAGAGGAGGTTTACAGGAGGTGTTACAGGAGGTGTTTGGAGGAGGTGTGGGTGCATTCGATCGAAGACATGACAGATTGCTAGACTGAAGCAAAAGCTGCCCACCTCTGAGCTTGTGTGTGTGTGTGTGTGTGTGTGTGTGTGTGTGCGCGCGCACGTGTATGTGCTTGTGTGTGTGCATGTGTGCGCGTGTGTGTGTGTGTGTGCTGAACTACTGAACAGAACACAAAGATGCTATATAACTACAGAAATAACTGTTGGTAGTTATAATAATTATTTTGCAACAGTGTTTAATTTATATCAATTTAAACTGATATTCTTTCCCTCTATGCATAATAATTGATCTAAATGCCCTATAATTATCACTGCTTTATAGAACGGGCCTATTGATGAATGTTAATCTTCTCTACGAGACATTTCAAATTGCTATTCCTGTGTGAGTCTAGGTAATGTAATGTTGTTTACTGTAGACTATGAAGATGAGATTGGAAATTATATTGCTTTTATTTATTGCACAATGCTTTTAAAACCATAAAATCGTATAGAGAAACACATTAAAATGTAATTATATATGAATTTCTATTTCTATAACAACCTTTTTTATTTTTGCCAGTAACTTAATCAATATTTAGTGCATAGAAAGCTAGTCTTAATTTTGTTTTGCAGAATATTCTTGACCAATCTCATACACTGGATGAATGTGAAGATACAGAAACTCTATAACAAAGACATGAGTAAAAATATGAAATATGAAATCCATGTTAGGTACTGTACATTACTTGTACAATGGTTGCTTTCAAAGTTCTATTACTGTGTGTGTATATATATATATATATAGCAAGAAAGAAAGCTTGATATAAAAAGTTTCCCACATACAGTAAGGTACGTGTTGAAGCAGGCTGCTGCTCTACTGTAAGATGCTCAGGCCAGATGTGTGACCTTGGTGAGATTACACCATCACAGGCATGTGTCTACATTCACAGCAGAGGCTTACCGAGGGAAATCATCACAGAGTTTGTATGTAAGATTCACACACACACGCACGCACACAGACACATAGACACACACAGTCAGACACAGGATCCTCTGGAGAGAGAGAGAGAGAGAAATAGAGAGAGAGAGCGAGAGAGAGAGAGGGAGAGAGAGAGATTAAACAATCAGATGGAGTTGTAAATATAACTCAGATATTTCCTTCTTTTTCCTTGTTGTTACTGCCGCCCCTCCCGCCCCTCCCCTCCCCTACCAGCGGAGTTCCTGTTCCTGTTGTGGGGCGTGTACCTGTGCTACGCTGTCCGCAGAGTTCCCTCGGCCTTCCACGAGCCACGCTACATGGCCGTGGCCATCTACAACGAGCTGCTCATCTCGGCCATCTTCCACATCATCAGGTGGGATGTGACGTCTCGACCGTGTGGAGGCGGTGGAGGTTAAAGGAGAACCCTTTTGACTATAGTCTCAGCCTCTTCTGTTCATTGGCACTAGGTCACACACAGTAAACTGAATGCCTGATACCACAGACACCTGTAAGCTCAATCGTCCAGCTTCAATGTGTGTTTGCCAAGAACTACCTCCTCAAATCATTTGCTGTTGTTCGCAAACGTTCGCGGTGAATACTAAGCAACTTTGTTTGCGAATGGTCGCTATGTTGGCCAATTCTGAACGCACCTCTGCAGGTAACGCACGCATTAATAAACCTAAAAACATATTATGAAGTTGAATGTTGGTGAACTTTCCAGTTGCCAAGTTGCTGGGCGTTTGGTCGCTGGCCACTTTTTCACTCACTGTCGCACACGTAGTCGCCTGGCACACATTGAAACGAAGAAAGGTCTGAAGCTTTGTAGCTGGCTGTAGCGGGAAGCTTACTGCATGTGACGTAAGCGACCTGTGACGTGGCAGCGGAGCTGTCCGGTGCTGAACTTGCCCTCGACCGGCTACGCACCGTGACAGGCTGTAGCTGGTGGTGTGAGCGAGTGCATGCCATCAATTACATAGAGATTTCTAGAAATTACTAAGCTTAGCAGCAGCATAAAGGCCCGGGTATACTATACCACCAAAGATATTTGAACAATAACAAAGATGGTGCACTGTAATTCATTTCAATGGAAGCAAATATTGAACACTTTTGGTCTCTTAAGTGAGCGTGTCACCAACTGCATTTTGCTGTGGGAAGCAGCGCCCAGACAGCTAAGTCTACCATGAATGGCCTGAAACAAAAGCAATTCACCTCAAAACCGTTCACTGCAGAAATACCGTTGTGGCATCAGATTGATCGCAGGTACCTGGGAATTCATGTGATATACTCCAAATACCCATTAACGCCCCCAGAGAGAAATCATGGGCAATAGTACAGTATAGTTAAATCTACAGACCTCCCCAGAGGGACATACTTTACTAACCAAAACAAATCGTGGTGGAAAAGACAGGTTTTGCTTTTTTATTAATTTATTGGTAAACTTACATTGGTAACCTTTTCATGGTAAGGTGTAAATAGAGTTTAAATTAGTGCCGACAGTTACTGGACAATTACTAGTTAATTACTACATAATACTCAGTATTGTCTGATACTTGGCCTGTTATTATCATCCTGCCATTTAAAGCATTAGCAGAAATGAAGGAAGATGTTTAGGGGGAGACCAGCGATGTGAGCGTGCCCGGGTCATATTTCCACTTCATGCACGCCTCTGATCGTGATGGACGGGCTGTTGCACAATCCCTGTAGTGAGCAGACATGTTGGCCTGTTTGTCTGGGCCTTACACATGCTCAACATGTCAGGTGACAGGCGGGCGAGTCCCCGCCCCCATCGTCACGCCGACCCAGTGTGTCAGCAGCACTGCCGGGCCAAGACGCACCAGAGGAAGTGAATAAAACATGACTTCCCCAAGGCGCACGCACGCGCACACACACACATGCACACACGCACGCACAAACACACACACGCACACACGCACACACGCTTTCACATACACGCACACATGCACGCGTACACACATACACACACATGCACACGCGCATTCACATACACACACGCATACACGCACACATGCACACACACACATGCACACACCGCGCACTCACATACACGCACACACACACGCGTGCACACATGCACACACGCGCGCGTACACGCGTACACACATACACACACATGCACACACACTGTAATCGGCTGTGCCTGGGCCCAAAATAAGCTCTGCACGCCCTGTGTGAATGTCTGTCTGTTTGTCTATCTGTCTGTCTGCATTTTCCATTTGCAGAGAAATGTACTGTAACAGTGTTAGCTAGTCGACGTTATACATATCTTAGTATCTGTGTGTATAAATATCTCATTTTGAATTCTCATTCGAAGTTTCGCTAATGAATAACGTAGTGCTATAACACTGTAAATGGAAAATGAATCATATCCACCGAGCTGCATCCGCAGTTTAACAGCCTGTGTATAGACAGGCATCATGTTATATTGTTTACCAGGCAGATATATAAAAAGGCTATGTTTTAAATAAAATTTCACCCACACTGTCAATCCAGGGTTTAAACATTACATTACAACACCTGGCTTTTTCCTTTGGTCAGACTCAGTCAAGTCAAGTCAAATATATATATATATATATATATATATATATATATATATACTGTATATAGCTCACACTTACTTACAATGCAGTCTCAAAGGGCTGTACAGCCTACATTTCACATGGAAACAAACAACACCCCCTTAACCTGCCTCTCCTTCGGGCAAGGAAAAACTTCCATTTAAAAAAAAAAAACAGGGAAAAAAAAGGGGAGAAACCTTGGGAAGGGACCACAGAGGGAGGAATCCACTTAGGTTTGTAACAACTCTGACACATCTGTTCTAGCCTAGCAATCTCAAATTTAAAGTTGACCTCATACATCTGTTGCTCTATAGAATTCCATAACAACACCAACATCAACACATAACCAATTGCATGCCTTTAGATGCAGTTTTCTGTTGGTGTGTGCTTATCTAGACAGAATATATAAATGAAAAAGCAAACAAGCTGACAAGTTCTGATATCAGGTGGAAGTATAAAACAGGTCCAGTTACCACCAGGCCTCTGCCACGCTTATTTGAGTAGAAGTGAAACAGAAATGTATCAAATTCTATTATAAAACCCTGGTGATTGAATATTCTTGTTGTTAAGCAGCGGCCTCATAGTGCTCAGTCAGCGGGAAACAAGGAAATAAAATACAAAATAAATGTAAAAAACAGGACACCTTTCATCCGTGGAGAAATTGTGCTGCGACACACCTCCTCAAATTGATGTGAAAAACAGTTATAAATCAAGTTGTTGTCCCTGCTGGGCGAGAGTAACATTAGCTTTCTGTTTACTGGGCTGACATCACCAGTCTGCCTGCTGTGGCCCTGAGATAAGCAGTCTGTCTGCCTTGTGTGTGTGCACGTGTGTGTGTGTGCTTTCGTGCGCGTGACTGTGCGTGTGTTTGTATGCACGCACACACACACACACACACACACACACACACACACACACACACATGAAATGCACAATCCTTCTGGGCATCCTATGTGATTAATGAGTGTGAATGCCATTATTGGGAATGGCCTCTGAACCACTGAGCTGTCTTTGCGGAATTAGCCCATTGATAGACGAAAGCAACACCATTGTGTGCATCTTTCTGCTACGCTTGGAGACGGTGCATAGAAACCTGTTTGATGGCTTTTCGCAGCTGTCTTGTGGAGTTTGTTGCGATAACGACTTTCAGGATACAGTAAATTACTGTAGATGCGTTTCATGTTGGGTGTTTAATAGATGGAAGATGTTATCGGTGCCAAAACATAAATATGTTGTTTATGGGCCTACACTTTACCTATTTGTTATTCTTTCTGAGGCTATGTTCACATTACCAGCCCAAATAAAATGTTTGGCATATCCAGATTGAATCCAGATGGCTTTTTTCTAATCAGATGATGATTTGAAATTGCATTGAGTTAGCATTGGAAAGCCATGTGGCTACGTATGCCGACGCCTACGTCATTACCACAGCAACCCATGCAGATAGGTTGGTGATGGTCTGGACACACATGTGATCTGATCTCATGCCAATAACAGTATGGACAGTTGTGTCTCTAGATCTGATTTGAGAACCGTATTTTCCAGTAATGTGAACATAGCATTATTCTCTGTTACCTGATGTTTGGCTAGTGAATGTGAAGTCTTATAACGACACTGACATAACCATTAAAGAAGAATTTACATTATGCATAAATAGTAACAGATCATCACCATCACTGCTGTCCTTTGGATATTTGCTGCAGTGTCCCACATTTGAAATAGAAATATTTGATTAGAGTGACATGCATTCACATCACACTAAACCCCCTGGAAACCAACACCAGTGTTTTCAGCTACGTTTTGCCGAATAGCGCTTTCTGCAACATTCTGATATTACATTATGATAGCATGGCTATGTACAGATTGCATGACTATGTAAGG
Organism: Amblyopsis rosae; assembly: GCA_025399935.1. Taxonomy (NCBI): domain Eukaryota; kingdom Metazoa; phylum Chordata; class Actinopteri; order Percopsiformes; family Amblyopsidae; genus Amblyopsis; species Amblyopsis rosae. The sequence goes on from JAODTR010029110.1 coordinate 6,939, forward strand.
TATTTCACCTGGTAGTAGCTTACTTGATTGTTTGAAATACACAGTAGATTGAGTAGTGGTCACAGCCTGATTTAAACTTTTAAGAAAGCTACATAGGACTGTAGTTTCTGTGATTTACAGTACTTGTATTGATACTTGTATTTGGCAGTTGTACTTGTGGTCAGTGTAGTGATTTTTCACAACAAAAGTACATGTAATTGCTGAAATAGGAAGAACATGATATGTTCTTTAATCCCTGCATACAGTACATGTATTGATAGTTCAGCCGCAATCCATTACAACTTCAAAAAAGTCTGCAATTATTTATTATGTGGATAACATAAGACTTATTAAAATTCACACCATATAGCTGCTTCCGACATGTATTTGCACCAGGTTGCCTCAACATAAAACACTGCATTTATCTGTCCTTGGGTTAATTTTCTAAAAGAAAGCGGTTCTAAAGCTAAATGTTATCCGCGTTCTTTACCCAGAATCTCTTTCACAGTTCTTTCACAGTTCATTCCATTTATTCTCTCTGTTTTCTTGATGATGAGACAGCCAGGGTGTCCTGGTACATTTGGTGACGTTCCACAACCTCACACGATCACTAACAACCACTAATATACGTAGGCGTGCGTGTGAAGATCCCTCTCTCTCGGCACATGTTGGAAGATCAAACTCCTCACTCACGGTATCTGTTGTGTTCCGTGCAGGTTTTCTCTGGCACCCGGGCTGCACCCAGACTGGATGCTCATACTGTTCTTCGCTCACACTCACTTGACGGTTACCGTGACCCTGGGCCTGCTGCTCGTACCCAAGGTAACGCTGCCTTGATGTCTGTGGGTTGTGCGTTCGTACCTCAGTAGACCTTTATCACTCTGTGACAGGGAAGTGCTGCGGGTGAGGGGGGTGAACGCTCTTTATATCCTGTCTAAATGGGTCCACACAGGTGTTTTGGGTTAATGTGGCATGTGCACACATTGCTTGTTGATTGATTGATTGATTGATTTAATGATTGATTGATTTTTAGAAATATAATAGTGGCGCCTCTAACAAGAGATGCCCCAACTACAATAAAAACATCAAAAGGATAAACATAATGAAGCCTAACGGCTTATTTCCATTGTGGTTCTTCTTATGGTGGTAGAGGGTAGGTTACAAACATGCTATGCATCATATCATTTAAACATGTATTTAAAAACCAATACAATATACAGTAGTTTCTAGTCCATGTACATTCCTATTTACAGTTAGACTATTTTGATCTACATTTACAATACTAAATATTCAGTCAATCTAATTAACATTAAAGTACATTATAAATACATCGTCATAAATCTTACTGCAGATGTATGATGGCACAACAATTCAGTCAGTCAGAAGCCAGAGATGCAATTATTAGTTTTTCGTTCATGTTTTTAATTAGATGGATTTTTTTAAGCTAGCAGTCGAAAAGAAGAACATCTTCCCTGCCGCTTGGTAGTCGCCGAACTCCGTCACTGGCGGCTCGCTAGAAATTAGCAAAAAGTTGACAAGTTCTCAACTCTGATCTGTCGCTGGGCGACTTAGTCTCCGAGCGTAGCGCCGCCCTCTGTCCCCGCAATTAGCTGGCGTACGTTGGAGATGAACACGTTGGCGGTGTGAATGCAGGGTCACAGACACACAAGCACATGTGCAGTGCCACCATATTGATTATATATTATATATGTAGAATAATTGTAGAATGTAATCCGGATGCAGTTCCACCAGAGCCAACAAAACACGACTTCTTCAAGCTCGGTTTCGCATGTTAGCGAGCAGGACAAGTGAAACATCCTTTAATTAATAATGATTGGTTGTTTTGGGTATATGTGCAGTTTGCTGATGTCGGCCTACTTGCTGCATAGCTCCGCCCACCTGATTTAGTCTGATTAAGTAACTCAAAAGCTTTAAACCGAGCTAGACGAGAAAGGCCGCAGTTCAAGAAACCAGGTGGGGACTGAAGAGTCCCGTGCTTTTAGCAGTTATTATATAGCGCTTTGCTTGATGATGATGTTTCTGTGCTCTTCTGAAGCACCGAATACACGGCAATATAAACTCAAACACACACACACACACACACACCACTGCATAAAACGAGAAATGGTTTGGTAATTCAGTAAAGCACTCCTGAGGGTATCTTTATGTTCAGTCTCTCAACTGGAGAACATTTAATTCTCCCGCTGTGTGAGAAATGTAGCATGCCAGACTTTGTTCCAATCCTTCTTAATTGGATGGCTCAGACGTATGTAGACTACTGAGCACAATAGGATAATTTAGCACAATGGGAGAGTCAGCCTCACAGGGTCTGAGTTTTTAACACCTCTCTTCTTCTTTCTAGTTTGTTATTCTGTCAGAGGAGATGAGCGTGTCGAAAAGCCACAACGCACCACTGGTAACGTAGTGGCTTTGTGGTTCAAATTGGTTAGATGAACACAAATAAATCTGTTGACTAAAGTGATTTTAGCAACGGTGATTGATGAAAGCGCGTACAAGCACTGGTTTTGTTATCACAAAATGTCCAAAACGACACTTCAGGAGTGATCTGACCCAGGGGTCCCTCAGTGATTCAACCCATTACAACCTAATGTTTTCATAATGATTTAATGCTACCGTTATTGACTGTACGTTTTATACTGTACCTACCATATCGAATCTTATTTCTACCTTGTTCCGGCATATTGCGGTGCAAGTGACCAAAGCAATGCTGCAGTGATCCGCCATTTTGGTGGTCAGTGTTGACAAATTACTCTTGCATGATGACCAGGAGTTGTATTTGTGTGCATAGCATTTGAACAGGATAACATTTGCATTTTTGCCTGAAATCACCTTTCATCGCCTTGTTTAACTGCTAATTTCAGGAAACCTGAATGGGATATTTTGCACGGATGATTATATAACATTCATTGATCAAGTAAAAAATTGTCCAAATAGATATTTACCTATCATTTACCCTACTAACTATAATCACAAATTGGGCTTGCAGATAATGGGTCAGGAAAGGGCATGTTTAGCCAGCTTAAATAAGGCAACGTGGACCAATTGGCCAATGCATGTAAAGCAACGATCAGCTGGTTGAGATCATCTGATAATCTAGGGCTAGGCAAAGCCCCTCCCCTTTTCCAAACTTGAGTCAGGCTCAGCTAGTGGGTGGAGTCAGGCTCTGCTAGTGGGTGGAGTCAGACTCAGCTAGTGAGTGGAGTCAGGCTCAGTGCTAGTGGGTGGAGTCAGGCTCTGCTAGTGGGTGGAGTCAGGCTCAGTGATAGTGGGTGGAGTCAGGCTCCGCCAGTGGGTGGAGTCAGACTCAGCTAGTGGGTGGAGTCAGGCTCATGGTGAAGTTACGCTTGAATGACACCATACCACTGCCCCACCGCTTTAGTTCCTGTCGACGGGGACCCAGGCCAGAGACGACATCGCTACGGAGGCCTACGACGAGGAGCTGGACATGGGGCGGTCAGGCTCCTACCTCAACAGCAGCATCACGTCAGCGTGGAGCGAGCACAGTCTGGACCCCGACGACATACGGGTGACGCCCATTTAGCGACGCATGCTAATAACCCCATGACCTTTAGACAAGACTGCAATGCGTGCTACTAGCCACAGTGCCACCGCTAACGCTGAAAGACAAATCCATAATCCATACAATGCTGGGTATCTTGTGTGTTTTTTTTTTTATTACTTTAGTTTATTACTTTTAATTTGAACAACATAGCATTAAAAGCCTATAAAAAATTATATGCAGTCGATATAAAGAACAATGACGGTTTAAATGGGTATTTTTTTATAATGAAAGCACCCTGTTATGGGTCCCTCTGTTGGTGGGTAATGCGATAGTGAATTAATACACTGACAGTGTATGGATGCTGTGGAAGGACATTTCACAGGAATACAGGCTAATTTCCTGCTACCTAGCTGTGAAAGTTGTACCTTTAATAATGTTAAAACTATGCTGTGTATAGTACTGTTTAGTCCACAAAGCCAGCCAACGTTCATTTCTCTGTATTCAGAGCTGCCTTACATTTTCCTTGACACATCCTGATGCAGTCCTCTAGTGTTAACAAAATAAATACACACAAATATTGTTAAATAACGACGCTGTCACCCAACAAGCGTAAACTGCCTTGCAGTAATGCAGCCATTTTGATTTGAAATGCGCACAATGACACACAAGAGGCCCTTAACGCCCCCCCCCCCCGATAATGCTGATATTGTCATTTGTGATGCGCATGAGGGAACACAAGGTTCTCACCTATACCCCCCCCCCCCCCCTCCCTCCCCCACTCCTGGTGTCTCAGGACGAGCTGAAGAAGCTGTACGCCCAGCTGGAGGTGTACAAGCGGAAGAAGATGCTGGCCAACAACCCGCACCTGCAGAAGAAGCGCAGCTCCAAGAAGGGCCTGGGCCGCTCGCTTATGCGGCGCATCACGGAGATCCCGGAGAGCGTGCACGTGCACCGCCAGTGCAGCCGCGAGGAGGGCAGTGGCGAGCACGGCGGCAGCCGCAGCGCTACGAGGAGGAGCCCTTTTGACCCTGCCCATCACGGTAAAACACAAAGACACTGGAATAATAACAAGATGGAGCATTGTAATGAATTTCACTGGAAGCATGAATGGAATGCTTCCGGTCCCTTAAAGGTAACGTCAGCTTTTGCAAGCTATTTGTAACCTAAAGTGTACAAAGCACATTAACCTCAAAGAAGAGGAGAGATGCTAGTTACCAGATTTAGCTATTTTTAGATTTAGCTAGCTTTAGTTACCAGAGGCTCCGTTGCTGGGACAAAACGGTCCTTTGGAGTGACAGAGATGGTGCAACTCTGTTATTTCCATGGCTTTGCTAGTAACTAGTTACTGCCCAACACTGCATACAAGTAGTTGAATCCAATCTGATATTCCCCAGCATTGTTATATGATATTCATTCTTTAGGCCCATGATGAGATGTGACGTCCTTTGCTACTCTCCCTGCCCAGGTAAATCCCGCGACGACTCCCTGAAGAACAGAGTCCTGGGCCTGAAGAAGTCCCACAGCTACGACCACACCTGCGACCAAAGCGAGGAGACGGCCAGCCATGACGGCTCCGCCTCGGGAGAGAAGACCACCCCCGTCGGCAGCATCGGCGAGGGATCTCTGCTCGGCTCCCTCATTGGCCGAAAACAAACGAGGAAGTCGCCCAAGTCGGCGGAAGCGTTGCCGCCGGCGACGCCCCCCCCGCGCCTGGAGCCGGCCGAGTCCACGGAGTCGGTGCCGCTGTTCTGGAAGTCGGCCAGCGCCCACAACCTGACACACGACAAGAAGCCGGTTCACCTGAGGACCTCCATCATGCAGAAGTCACTGAGCGTCATCGCCAGCGCCAAGGAGAAGATGCCGGGCCTCGCCGGCAAGACGCAGGGCGCGGAGGACGCCAGCAAGAAGGGTGTGAAGGGACGCGACGGGCAAACACTGTCGGGGGTGGATGAAACGCCTGAGCACTACCCCAAGATGATCATCAGCCAGTCGGTGGAGTACTCCAAGACCCCGATGAAGATGGGCATCATGAAACAACAGGTGGGTTCACGGTTGGTTTCAAGAGTTCTGACGAGGCGCCGTAAGGTTTTATGTGTCATTAATATACACAGTAGCATTATATATATATATATATATATATATATATAATATAATATAATATAACTTTAAGGTTTTCAGGTTAACGATATACTGTATAATTAACTAGTAAGTAACTTGGCATTTAAGTATGGCAGGACATGTTGGTGTTTGCTGGTGTTCCATCTCGCAGCCAATTACAGTGTGCTTTAACGCTATGCTACTGTGCCATGTGCCTTAACACACTGTCAATGTGCTGAATGGCCTAAAGGTTATAGCAAGCTATTGCAAGCTAATTGTAAGCTAATACCCTTTTTTGTAAAATTCACCGAATATATTCTCACATTTTGCTAGTTTACCGTTCTCTGTGCATGCTGAAGAAATAATCTGGTACTTCTACACAGCCCTGACTCTGTAAATAGGGACATACACATAGTGGCGAACACCATTCACAGCATCAATACCACGTGGCTTTGCAATGCCTTTCAATTTGTTTTGATCTGAGCTCGAAGTTAGCCAGCATTCTGGAATATGACTAACCCTGCCTTTAACCCAGTGTCTATGTGCCGACCGGCCCACGCAGGTGAGCGGCAGCCAGCCTTCCATCTGCTCGGAGCCGGGCAGGAACCTGTACGACTTGTCCGAGGTGTGTCCCTGGGAGCTGGAGGAGGCCCAGACGCCCCCGGAGGGCAGGTCCCAGAAGCACGTGTCCATCGCCCCGGAGGAGACCGCCCTCGCCGCCGCCGCCGACCACCACGCCGTGGCCGTGGCAACGCGGCGGGGGAGCGTGAGCTCCGGCGCCAAGAGCGGCCGCTGCCTGCAAAAGCAGAAGGCGGCGGTGGGGCCGTCCCCCACCACCAGGCGGCGCTCCAGGGACAAGGCGGGCGAGAGGGAAGACAGCAGGGAGGCCAGGAAGCCCAGGCTGCCGCTCCCGCTCAGGCCAGACGTCCGTTCCTGGGACTCGGACGGGCAGCAGCCGGCCACCACCAACACCGCCACACTAGGGGGCGCTGACGCGGCCGCCCTCTTCCCGGACCGCGCCAGGCGGAAGAAGAGCGTCACGCCCACCGACGGGAAGCCCAAGACCCTGCGCTCGGACCACTCCCGGTCCACGGGGAGCCTCCTGCAGCCCCCCTCCCTGATGGGGGAGGTGTGCCCGTGGGACTACCACAGCCCACCCTCGCCCCCACAGGACCCCTCCCCCCACCACCACCCCTCCTCCTCCTCCTCCTCCTCCAAGCGGAAGCGCAAGGGCTCCTCCTCGTCCAACCACAGGGCGGAGAGGGACAAGGAGCTTGGCAGGGAGAGGCGGAGCTCCTCCAGCAAGCCCCCGTCGGAGAGGAGGCGTGTCAGCCAGTCCTCGCAGGGCGGAGGAGGAGGAGGAGGTGAGGGCCGCAGGGGCTCGGCCAGGGAGGCAGGGGAGGGCAGGAGGGGAGACGTTTGCCCCTGGGACACCGACGATCCCCACGCCAGCCCCTCTCAGACTAAATCGTCACCCGAGAGGAAGACGGAGGGATCGTTGAACGCTAGCTACAAACCCGCCCCGGTGAGGGGCAGCGCCAAAATGGCCGACGTTTGCCCCTGGGATTTTGAGGAGCAAGATGCCGGAAAGTGATTTGCGGACATTTGAAGTTTTATTTTATTTATTTATTTATTTATTTTTTTTTATTCGTAGATCCACAGCAAATGGGACAGCACATATTAATTTAAGTGTGACAACAGAACCTACAGGGCAATTAAAGCTGTTGTATGATTAATTTTAATATGATTAAGTAAGTTAACAAAATGCGGGGCGGAGGAGGTGGAGGAGGAGATGGAGGAGGAGGCGGAGAGGGCCGCAGGGGCTCGGCCAGGGAGGCGGAGGGCAGGTTGGCGATCCTCCATAAATAATGATATCGACCGCTATTGAACAACCTTCTACACTACTGTAGATGCTTTTTGTATTTCCCACATCAACTGAATTGCGCTCACCACCGAGAGCAAGAGCACTTGTGGAGGTTATCAATGTCAGCATCAATCTGAATCTTCGCATATCACAAAATATACAGTATATAATAATGGAGTTGAAATGGATGGATAAGCAGCTTTAATTGTCCCTAATGGTAAAAATATACAATATATATGTATGTTTAAGTCCATTTGTAAGGAAAACAAGTGTTCTGTGGCCCATAAATGCATTCCTAACAAATATGACAACAGTATACATGGTGCAATTTATGCAACTTTTAAGTCACTTTATCTTATAGAAATAAATTGGTTTGCACATTATTTGTTTGCTTTGTGTTGGATCACATTACACCAAATCAGTTTAAAGGACACATCACATCCACCAGCATTTTAGACATTCATTTGATAACCACATTTATTAAGGTGAAAACATTATCATTATTTAATATTGTTTTTCCTTGCACAGCGTAATATGTTGGTGACTGAACACACACGCACAGGCCATGTACAAAACATAAAAAGTATCAGCTGTGCATAAAACTAAAAACTTTATATGAATGAAAAATGAACGCATGTTGAAAAACTACTGGGCCAGAGAGCGTGACTATCATACACATTGAGATAAGAAAGGATTGTTCTCGTAAAAAGGTATCCCGTACAAATTTTTCTAAAGCCACAGCATGAGGCAAAATTACAAGCATCCAATAATTAAATGTATATTGGTATGTATGTGGTCGAATATGGCAGTGAAATTGTTGCAGCCTACGTATGCTATCTGTCTCCCTGTATGACCTGTGCTGCTTCTGAAACGATGTGCATTTCTATCAGTATTTTTATTTAATGGTTTGCTTTTTTATGCTATACTTTAAACTGTAATGGAATATCTATGAATGTGTCATGATTTTGGCTGACACTTGGGCATATTGTTTACTCTTCACAAGTTATGTTATTCAACATATTTGTTTACTGTTACAAAACCACAATATATATCTGTTGCACTTGTTGAAGTATTTAAAGTGTTGCTTATGGACCAAATTCCATCCAGTTAGAATGAAATGCAAATTATACATTTCCTATTGTTTGCCCCTTCTCACATTTCCAAAAAAAGGAAAATTTTTAGGGGATCACTTTCTAAAACAATGACCAGGACCTAAGCCTGCTTTCTATCAGAAAACATTGACCCTATTACCAGCACCAACAATCCTCCTGTGTTGTAATCTGTCTCCTTGAATCAGTGTCACTCTTTACTCAATGCAGCCAAATACACTAGTCATTAGTCCGGTTTTAACAGCTGCAGTGATTCGTGTGTATGTCTGAAGAAACTGGGACTTATTTAGTGCTCAACAACCCAAGAGATACATGAATCATGATTGGAGGTTCAATATGAAAAACAAGGATTTGACCCACCATTGTCACATCAGAGACACAATATAGGCTTCTCAGATGTTTCAAATATCTGAATCACTCAGATGCAATCACATCTATTCACATTTTCCATGAATGAGCTTCTTATTTCAGACTTAAAGTGATTTTCATTTTTTTTTCTTGCTCATCAAACCAAAAGCCTGAATGTTGTTGTGTTCCAACCCAAGAGGCGTATTAAATAAATATTAATGGGAATATTATATTTGTTACCATGGTATTACTGTACCTTTTACAAACATGTTTATATCTGATGGTTTAAGCTGTTAAACTTGTAAAATTGTTACTTGCCCACAATATGCTTGTTAAATAATGTTGCTTATTACAGTGAAACTCTGTTTGTAGCACCAACACGGGAGTATTTATATTGTACATTTATATCGCATTCTGTTGTATTTGCATGTACATACAGTAAATACCTTGTTCTCAAATCCTACAATAAATATTTATATTTAAACCCAAGGGTGTTCATGAATGAAGAGGCTTTAATATCGCTATAAGAGATTGCATTAGTATTATACCAACAATCCCTTTAACATAACAGTTATGCACAGATGAATAGAATGTAACGTTAATTTGTATTAATGATAAGAAGCATTAGGCGCCCATACAGTTTTACATAGGGCAACACTGCCATCTCGTGGACATTTCAGAGAGCTCCCATAGCAACAATTATTAACGGTGGCCATTGGCCAATAACGCAGACGTATTATGGTAGCCTATTTCTAAACCCAAAAAATTCTGTAAATTACAAAATGTGGGTACCATACGCAACATCGGCTAGGATACATGTAGATTACTGATGTAGGCTACAATAACAGAACATTCATGACTCGTAGGCTAAACAGCTAAGGCCTATGCAACATGCCCCTCCCTCCACCCCCGCCCCCAATTAAATTACCCCTCCCAACCCCAGACCAGAGAGCACTTGCTGTATAAATGAATAAGTGATGGTGACGTCAACTCTGCTGCACCAGACGGGGTTGGGTCCCGGTTGAGGTCCGCAGGCACAAGAAGACAGTCGGTCACAGCAGAACACACCAAATCACATCACATCACATCAGATTCACAACGCAACCTTCACAATAGAATAATACCATGGGCAACGTACAGGTAAGAAAGTACACCTTCGTGCAATGCCAGACTAATGCTTATGCTTATCTAACAAAGTAAACAGTTTAAAGCATTTTAACTTAAAAACTAAAATTACAAAAAAATTGCTGTAGTTTATTTGGCTTCATAGTGAAAAACAAACAAACAAACAAGAGTAAGAAATTATTTATTGTTACGAAATTCCTGCTGTAGGCAAATGTGTGTGAACGTAAACTGCGCAGTTTCTGGACAATCGGTTTAGTGTACACTGTGCCTCTTAGAGAGACATTTCCCTGCAGTGCCTTTGCTAATCGATAAGCGCCGCATTGTAATATCTCCAGGGTGGGCGAGGCGCGGAGGCTGATTCTGAGCTCCGCGTCAATACACAATTGCATGCCTTATGACTCAGCAAACGAGGCCTGACGCTTCTGTAGTCTATGGAATTAGATAGGCTGTCTGAACGTTGCAGCCTTACAAGAAGACTTTGGGGGAAGGGGCTTTTGCAGAACCAAAAACAGGTTGTTTATTATGGCCCTTAACAAAGCGATAGACATGTTTGTTACCGTGCATGTTCAGTGTTCTCTGACATTTTTTTCTTCTCTAGCCCACAATAGTCCCTTTCGAGGACTTTGATGTCACTGCTGACATCAAGGCCATCAGGAAAGCCTGTAAAGGCCTAGGTAAGCTTGCAATGTTTTGTCCTACTTGAAGGTGATTGTTTGTTTGTTTGTTTGTTTGTTTGTTTGTTTATTGTCAAATGTAAAAACCCCCACCAACACAATATACAACTCAGATAATATAAAGATAATATCTATCTATCTTTTTTTTTTTGACAAAAGCATACTTCTTATTGAAATGATTATCTTAAGTAATTATCATTTTAAACTTTTCTAAGTGTAGCCTGGCCTAGCAATCTGAAATGTATCAATCATTTAGCAATTTATGTTATTAGCATAGAACTATATCTATCTATCTATCTATCTATCTATCTATCTATCTATCTATCCATCCACCATCACCGCATATGCGGAGTCGGGTTGCGGGGGCAGCAGCTCCAGCAGGTGACCCCACACTTTCCTTTCCCGAGCCACAGTTACCAGCTCTGACTGGGGGACCCCGGGGCGTTCCCAGGCCAGTGTGGAGATATAATCTCTCCACCTAGTCCTGGGTCTTCCTCGAGGCCTCCTCCCAGCTGGACGTGCCTGGAACACCTCCCTAGGGAGGCGCCCAGGGGGCATCCTTACCAGATGCCCGTACCACCTCAACTGGCTCCTTTCAACGCAGAAGAGCAGAACGATATAAGATTGCTTATTAGCAATGGTTTGGTAATGGTGTGGTATGTTTCCCTACAGGTACTGACGAGGAGGCCATTATTGAGATCCTGGCCAATCGTAGCTCTGCTCAGCGACTTGAGATCAAGCAGGCCTACTTTGAAAAATATGATGATGTGGGTGTCTTGTGTCAGTTTCTCTACTTGTATGCTGTTTCTTTTCCTCTCATTCTATTGTCTGTGTATTTCTAGTAGTTGTCTCTATTTCTAGACAGAAAAACTCTTAAGAAAACATCTAGTCTGTTTCTACTTATCTTCTGTTGCTGTATGTTCAGTCTGTTTCTATTTCTCTATTATGTTTATCTGTCTATTTCTCTATTGTGTTCATCAGTCTGTTTCTCTATTGTGTTCATCTGTCTGTTTCTATTTCTCTGTTCTGTTTATCTGTCTGTTTCTATTTCTCTGTTCTGTTCATCTGTCTGTTCATTTATGTGTCCTTCTTTCATCTGGGTCTGTTGAGGAGCTGGAGGAGGTCCTGAAGAAGGAGCTAACCGGCAGCTTTGAAAATGCCACAGTGGCCATGTTGGACCCGCCCCACCTCTTCTTCGCCAAGGAACTGAGGAAGGCCATGAAGGGAGCGGGCACAGATGAGGCTGTGCTGGTGGAGATCCTGTGTACAGCCACCAATCAGGTCAGTTGATTGGCCACAGACAACCAGTGCAAGTGATAGCTGTGAGCCAATGGGATGAAAGCTCTTAGACTCTGGCTGGGGGGTGGTGGGGAAACCGTATGTAGGTCTACAATGGTGCCTTCAAAGCAAAAGCATAATCCCTGGAAAAATAAATGAGTAGAGTAGACAGACGGGCCAGTTTCAGATGGTGCCATGCGCTGCACAATAAATGGGTAATTGTTTGTGCACCAAAGAAGCGAGCTCACGCTCCATCTCAAGGTGTATATGGTTTAAATGAAATAAAAAGCAAATATTGTTCAAATATTTCCTATATGTTGTTATCTATCTTGATAAATTGCAAGTCTAATGTTGCTGTGTTATGTATTTATTTCCCTGAATAGGACATCTTGATCTACAAGGAAGCATATTCTCAGAGTAAGTTTTCTTGCACAGTGAGTCATAGGCTAACTGTAGCCACAAATTACTGTCCCCTTCTCACTGGAAAAGTATGGACGCTCCACCAACATGTGTAACAGCCAGATGTGTCAGGATTCCTTGGGTGTGTCCCTGTACAGATGACCGATCATATTTTGTATATTAATCTTCCTTGTCTTCTTGCTAGTCACAATACAAACACATATATTCCCAATTCATGTATTTAATTCTTGATGCAACATTAAATCATTATTAATTTAAAACTGAAATGAAGGCTGACACAGCCAACACTTTTATTATCTACGTAGAATACAATGACGTGATCATCTCCAGTGAGATGGTGTTTGGCTACGGTGTGCACTGTGTTTTACCTTGCAGTACATGAGCATGACTTGGAGGCTGACCTCGAGGATGACACCAGTGGAGAAGTGAGGAATCTTCTGATGTCATTGCTGCAGGTGAACAACTAAATTTGTGTGTGTTAAGACAAGCTCTGTGACATTTAGGGACCTTAATACGCGGGGCCCATAATGGGTGAACTGCATGATCGGAGCGTGACTAGTAAATCTAACGGTGTCGGTCTTCCTGTGTCGTGTCTACTTCCCCTCGTCGGTCTTCCTCCTGGAAAGACACGTAACTCGGCCCCAGTGACTCATATCCCAGCACTACTAAAGGACGCACGACTCCGTTGTGGCTCTGAGCTGGCTCTCAAACGTGTACTGTAGACTGTACCACATTATTGTTTCTATAAATAAATGACCGTGTCTGACACATCGGAAGTTAAATGTATTTGTTTTTTCCATAATTACTAATTCCCGCCCCTTTTGTCCTTCTCTATTGCCCAATCACCTTCCCTTTGTCTTCTCCGTGCGTCTGTCTGTGTTCCCTTGCCACCCACAGGCCAGCAGGGATGAAGGCTACGAGGTTGACGAGGAGCTTGCAGAACAGGATGCCACAGCGCTGTTTGAGGTGAGTGCTGGCACAGCACACAATAGCTGCTTCTGAAACCTCTTGGATCTGAACACTGCCGTCATGTAGAATGTATTGAATAGGGGTGCAAGAGAATGTTGATACACCTTAGTACAAATTTTTTTTTATAAATGTATTTGTCAAAGGGACCATGTCCAAAATACATTAACCCCAATAGAGAGAAAATATGCTTGTTACCAGATTTAGCCTAAATCTCATTTCCATCTGGTCCATGAAAGTGTTTCTGTTATTTTTTTTTGCAGCAGCGCCACACATTAGCATTGCTATGAGTTTTCCACAAATTAGAAATCGCAATATATCTCCTTGCTTGCAGTATCGCAATATATAGAATCGATGGAATCTGTATGGTATTGCCAGATTCTTGCCAATACACAGACCTGGTTAGTATTGCACGTGTCCATCTGCAACACAAACTCTTTCCTCAATGTTTTTTTTTTGTTTGTTTTTTCCCCCTCTCCTCTTTTTGTTAGTTTCAGTAGTTTTAGTTTTTATGGTTGTAGTTTGTGTTGCCTGACCTTCTTACATGGTTTTAGTAGTTTTTTTTATTTTTCAGTGTTGTTCTGTAACATTTGGCCAGCTACACTTTTTGAGTCAATGGGTCAAAAAGTGTGAACCACTGAAATAACGGATAAATACTCAGAATAAGAGCTATGAGAACTAAAGAACTATCTTAAATAATGAGTTAGCTAAAGGTGTAAATGTGATAAATCTGACTACAAAACATAGAGGATATTTTAAAAAAAAAAACACGAGATCTTGTTTGTTCGGCAAAAGTCAAATCCAGTAAATTATTTAGTCCAAAACACATTAGATGGATATATTCTGTCTTTTTTTATTTAACCAAGAAAACTTGCAAAAAACTAAAAATATAATATTTGAATCCCAAAATACCTACACATCAAAGGAATATACGAATAGTTGAATATTCTGGTCCAGCCCTAATTTATGTTGTGTGCTCTCTGTACCGTATCAGGCTGGAGAAGGCCGGTTTGGCACAGACGAGTCCACCTTCTCCTATGTGCTGACTCATAGGAACTACATGCAGCTCCAGGCCACCTTCAAGATCTACGAGTCGGTATGTACAGGCGCTCAGTGCTCACCGTCGCCACCTGTTGGTTCGCGCACACATTGTGCCTGTTGCACAGCAAGTGAGTGTCACGCAGATAGAATATATTATGCTTTTCATCGTCAGCTTTCGGGAACGGACATCTTGGATGCCATTGACGATGAGGCCACAGGGACCTTAAAGGATTGCTACATTACACTGGGTAGGTTGGGAAATAACAGCTTACTTTATCCTACATTAGTGTTTAATTTGATTCTGTAAAATGTGTTTTTAATTCCTGCCGGTCATACAGTACACTCTGTTAACTGATTTTTGTTTTGTGTGTGTGTGTGCGTCCATCCGTCCTGAAGTGAGGTGTGCTAAAAACCCCCAGCTTTACTTTGCTCGTCGCCTCAATGCTGCAATGAAGGGAGCAGGAACTGACGAAGACACGCTCATTCGCATCATTGTTGGACGCTCGGAGGCAAGTGTGTGTGTGGAAGCGTGAGATTATGAGAGAACGCGGCCACAAGATGCTCTATAGAGGAGACACGCCACTTGGAGTAGTTTCAGTGGCGCTCTATGGGTGATTTATGTAACGGCAAATTTGGCAGTTGGCGGCACATATCCTGCCCCTCCCCTTTCCTCCCCAAAAGAGCCAATCGTCTGCTTTATAAATTACAAGCATAACTGCCAAGCGTTAAAACAGATGTAGCTAATTGTATGGCTGCACCGATTGCATTTTTTCCTGACCGATACCGGTTTTTGTCAAGCCTGACCGGCCGGTTTTCATCCATCCATCCATCCTCATCCGCTTATCCAGAGTCGGGTCGCGGGGGCAGCAGCTCCAGCAGGGGACCCCAA
>JAODTR010029121.1:0-22249 GCA_025399935.1 Amblyopsis rosae
TTTTGTTTCTTATTTCTTTTGTGGTTAGGTAATTTAGTTTGGGTTGTGTATAAGTCTGTTATGTTTGTTATTTTGGGTAACGGTGTGTAACGTAGTAGAGTTTTAGATTTTGTGTTGCGCGCTGGGTCCCCTAGGCTGGGGCGTAACACTAGAGAGACAAGAAGCATGACCCACACAGTAGTGTGACAACCATGTTACAGTAGCAGACAGAGTGATTTAGGGTTGCGTTAACCTCGGCAGCGCAACAGGAATCAGATTACGTGGCCTGCAAGCATCTATGGCGGTTATGGAGGATGACGTTTATTGTGTTCTGCCTACAGGTGAGCCCACACAATGCCACAAGCACAGCCTCGTTATGCTTTGCCAGGTTCAGTTTCTACTGTCTCAGCTGTTATCCAAGCTACAGGAACAGACCATCTATAGTACAATAGAGCGTAGCACTGTGCTGCCGGATGTAAATCTCCCATTCATTTTCTCCAATTACTTTTCAGAAAATCCTCATATCAACAGTTTTAAGCATGGAACCATGCCAACCAGCTACGAGCATTGTGAAGAGATGACACTGTATATGCTCCTGTAGACGCCACAGGTCCGTATGATATCAACGCTGTTTTAAGATAAACATGATTTATTCACAATATCACAGAGAACTACTACAGTGCTCAGAATCCTAAAGTGTAACAGCGATGTCTCTGATTGGTGGAACTATCTGTCCTCGTGATAACATCCTGATCTCGCAAGCTTTATTTGGCACTTCTGAGCGGGAAATGCTCCGAAGATCGCTGTTACCATGGAAATGTTTGACAAAAGTCATGTTGGCTAGTGAGTTACTGCTGCTAGCACTTGGTTCCCAGCTTAAAACTATATTTAAGGATTTTACCAAAAGTTACGCTCTGTAATTTCCACTGCTGTATCTGCTAAAAATGTCATGGTAGAATACAGCTGACACTAACTTGTACTTTGCACACAATAACCTGTGTTCAACCTGTAGACTGAGGGTTCTATTCTGGTGGGTTGATTTTCTAATAAACATGGGAGGGTTTATCGCAATGAGAAAATGTGACATTTGTATTAATACAATTGCACTTGTACTTAATAGCTGCTTTATATTACCAAATTATTTTTGCTCAAATGCACAAAGGCAGAAAACATGTTGAAATGCACGTTTCTGCATATTCTTATATGCACATGATTGTACTTATTGGGCTTTACTGAACATATATGGAATAAATTAAGCATCTAACTATAGACTCTCTCAAAGCACATGTGTACAATACAACATACAACTGTGCTGGTCTTTTAGTGAAGGCCAGCAATACTACAGTATATATTATATTATAGGCTCAAGCTATGAGACACTTCAGAGTGCATTTGAATGACTATTATAACAATGAATACATAAAGCCATTTAATCTTATACACAGTCCAGCACTGTGAGACAAGAGACTTAGAAAGACATGAATCCGTCTGACAGAAAACAGACAAACAGAGAAGGTGTGATACAGCTGAGGTATTACTTTACCTTGACATAGTTCTCGGTGGGGTCCAGGCTCGTCGATGGCTCCCTGGGGAAAACAGACAGAGACAGCGTCCGGTTCAGAGAACACATCTTCAGTGACTGCCAGTCAGCGTGTTGCATGCTGGTCTGACGGCAACTCTACAGATTATGAGAGTTAACCTCTCCTGCCACATACGTTCTGCTGTTGAAGACCCTTGCTGTTTCAGTGTGCTTAGGAAGCAATGCAAATATAAGTTGTTCTTGTTTTTTCGTTGCCAGTGTAACCAGTGTAGCTAGTGACTCTGATACATTAGTGGTGCTACTCAGTCCAAAAGGCTTCAATGCTCAAAGAAGTTGGCCTCTTTATGTTCCAACAGTCCCCGTGTACCAGTGAAGCACACTTTGAGCCAACTGCATTCCCTCTGAAGGCTGACGGAGGTCTCCCTCTCTCTCTCTCTCTCTGACCCGGTCATACCCCTCAACCCCCCCATTGCATCGCTCCTTCTCCCCCTCTCTCTCTCTCTCTCTCTCGCTCTCTCTCTCCTCCCCCGCAACAACACACATCACAGACACTCGCCTGGGCTTCTGAGCCCACTGACAAATTCACAGAGAGGCTACAGCACACACACACACACACACACACACACACACACACACACACACACAATTTCAGACACTATGTCAGACAGTTCCTGTACCATCTCCATTTACCTCCCTGAGTATCTAATTGTCTCCTCAGTTCGAACCGACAATTTGTTTTTCTTTTACAACTTCTACAAGAATGTCCTTCTCCCACCACACCCCAACAATATTAAACCAATGTACTTATTTATTAGTTGTTCGCTGTATCCATATTGCCTCAAATAAGCTTTACTGTAATGTTGCATTTCAAAGGATGAGGCTTATCGTCAGAGTTAATCAGTTAAAATCCCCCTGTGAGTTAAGGAGACTGGTGAGTTTAAATCTCTCGTGTGTACGCTTGCGTTCCCACGGGAATACGAACAGTGTCCATTTCTTACCAAACCAAATATGTTTAGCTGTAAGCCCCTCCACTTTTAATGCGGCCGCAATAATGAGAGGGATTTGGTTTAGCCTAACCTCCATTCCTAACCACCTCGGGAGCACTCAACACATCCTAATGTGGGACTTTGAACCTCAACGCTCAAATCGTTTACTCAAGAAAACCAGATTTGTTACGTAGAGACTGTACATAGCAACCCACTGTGAACCTGCCAGGCTGGACAAAGCAATATTTTATCTCACGTCGTCGACATAACAGATAGCATCATCAGCAGACACCTATTAGGTTAAAGAGCGAGACAGCATATCGGTGTTCACCTATGACACACTGTTTAAAAGTACAACAAAACAACAACAACAACAACGTTTCAACTGTAAATGATCTGCATTAGCATCTTAGGGCTAGGCTAACATTCTGCCAAGGACACCTAGCAACTCATTTATACTGTAGCCTAATGTCGTATAGTTTAATGTGCTGAGTATCCTTTCAGTCTGAGGAGAGGCCATTAAATGTGGTTTCATTTTCATTGATAGAACTAAATGGAATGCCATCGCATATCTATATGGGTCATACTCACACGCACACGCACAAACACACGCACGTGCACACGCACACACACATGCACACACACACTAACATGCATATGTTATGTGATCAGCTATGAAAACAAAGAACAGAGAAGCTGGAATATAAATATAAATATAATACTACTACTAATAATAATAATAATAATTATTATTATTATTATTATTATTATTATTTCACTATATCTTTACATAGAAAATAGTTATTTGCTGCTATATTAATGTTGAACATATTGTATAACCATTATATGGATCGAATAATTTCACACAAAATGATTGATATACTGTATATTGTCAACTATATTATTTATTTAATTATTGAACTGACTCAAGTCTACAGTGTCCAGGGAACTCAGAAAAGGAGGTGAAGAGAAGAGGAATGCAGGAAGCCATGGTCAGGAGTACAAACTAAAATCAGAACGTCTGAATGCGTCCATAAGCAACTTGGCCACTTGACTACTGACTGTGGTGATCTTCTGCATCTGAACTGCTACTGTACCACACACACACACACACACACGCGCACACACACACACACACACACATACCCACACGCACACACTTGATACTTAGCTACAGTACATCCTCGTTGGGTGAAAGAATGCAAAGGTTCGCATATAGCCCTGCCCTGCATTTTTGCATGGAACCGTGGAAAGAGAAACACACTTTGGGTATTTTCTGTGCTCTATCTTTGCCTGGGACTCACCCTTCTCCCCCACATGGCTGGCTACCGTGCCGAAACAAAGAGAAACCAATCTGGGCTTTCCAGTACACTACATAAGCCAACCACAGCTGGACTTCTGACCACTGTGCTGAGGCAGCATACTGCCATTTCACTCCCCTGCCCACTACACTGACCTGGGACACATGCACGCACGCACACACACACACACACACGCACACGCATACATGCACACACACGCACACACAGGCAGACAGAGACAAAGTGAAACATATAGAAACTATACAGAGACACACACATACACACACATATACAGTAGGGAGACAGACACAAAGTGAGACATATAGAAACATTACAGAAAGACACGCACACACAGGCAGGCAGATACAAAGTGAGACATATAGAAACAATACAGAGAGACACACACACACACACACACAGTAGGGAGACAGAGACACACGAAGCGACAGCGGAAAAGAGGAGGGAAAAAGACGGACACGGACATAAATAAAATTAAAAAATTTTAAATAACAAATAACAAATACTTTGAAAATAATTACACACACCTGAGTAAAATTAAGAGTTTTCTTTGCACAGTTTTATGTATATTCCAAAGGTCTTGGTGTCTTTATTTGCATGAACATAAATGTTAACAATGTAAAATGTACTGTATTCATCAATAATTCATTTGGACGTTTCTGCACACACTGACTGAGCCAGAGAAAAAGAGAAGGAAGAAGGGAGGCAAACAAAGGAAGTGAGACCTCGAGATAAAAGAAGAAAAAAGATGTAGAAGAGAAAACAAGCTAGTGACCACAACCTTTTTCTAGACACCTCTGTGCTTCAAACCAGACCACAGAATAGACAGCACAGTCAAAACTGTCTTGTGTGACGTTTTACACATTATAGCGTGTCTATTGTATGCGTCATCCAGCGACAGAGAAAACAGTCAACTATTGAGTCAATTGTGCATTGACGCAGTACTTGCACACAGCCACTAGATGTCAGTGTAGGTCTGTTGGACCATCCATAACACAAGAGTTTCGATAACTGTCAGCCAGCAGAATTTCACATGGTACTTAAAAACTTTATTGGCTTCTGTACCTCAGACAACTTTAAATTACGAGTGTAAGGTCAATGGTAAGAGGAAATAGGAGGAGAAAGAAAAAAGTCTCAATCAGCAGTGCAATCTTAGAAAATATGCGTAATTACTGTAACTGGCACCAGGTCACTACAGAAAATTGCGATTTCAATGAATTTCCTAAAAGGAAAACCATATAGGCTACATGTTGTATATTGTTTCCCTGATTAGGAACCAGGGCAAACCAACATCAAGTAAAAGCTGATTTGCTAGTGATTATACTGTTTACTGTATGATGACAGATATGGTGTGTGCGTGTGTGTGTGTGTGTGCGTGCGTGTGTGTGTGTGTGCGTGTGTGTGTGTGCGTGTGTGTTTGTGTTTTTTGTTCTTCCTGTATCCGAGGACAACAACATCAAAATACGACACTGCTACCATGTTAGCATTACCAATGTCCTCCTTCCATCTTACTGTTGCTGAATCGTGAATAGGACTAATCTGTAAATGGTAAATAATCTGTAGAGACAGAGAGAGACACAGAGAGAGAGAGAGAGAGAGAGAGAGAGAGAGAGAGAGAGAGAGATAAGAGAGAGAAGAGCGAGACAGAGAGACAGAGAGAGAGACAGAGAGAGACAGAGAGAGAGAGAGAGAGAGAGAGAGACACAGAGACAGAGAGAGAGACAGAGAGATAAGAGAGAGAAGAGAGAGACAGAGAGAGAGACAGAGAGACAGAGAGAGAGAGAGAGAGAGAGAGAGAGCAGAGATACAGAGAGAGAGAGATAAGAGAGAGAAGAGAGAGACAGAGAGAGAGAAGAGAGAGAAGAGAGAGAGAGAGAGAGAGAGACTAAACAAAGAGTTCCCAGTAATGTGTGATCTGTCTTGTCACACACCCTGACCTACAATGGTAACCTAGCTGCTGTGGGCCACACACACACATGCACATGCACACGCACATGCACACGCACACACACACATGATAGACAGACACACGGGGCCACATCAGATACAGTCTGTTGTAACTCTACACTAGAGATAGACAGATGAGGGGACATGATGATGGATGTGTGTGCGTGTGTGTGTGCGTGCGTGCGTCCTGAGGGCTTGCTTTTCAAGCTCCCCATATCTTCATCAGCCTCTCTCTCCAGCGCTGTATTTCAGACAAGCCTCACACACTACATTCTTTCTCCAGAATGCAGTGCCGGCAACTTGCAGTAAGTTGAGTCCGAGTGTTTACATGTCAATTGGTCAAGTGTAGTTATTGAGATAAACACTGTTTGCTTTTGTGTGCGTTTACCTAGAAGCTTTGAAGTCGTTAATTACACTTTGGGCCAGCAGGGGGGAGGCGGGCTGACGGACATGAGCGGGAGCCAATGGCGTGTGGCCATGCACTCCCGACTGCACGTGATTGGATGCGTTGGCACCGCTCTTTTTGCGACGAGGCAGGGTTCCGTGAATTGACACTGCCTGGTAGGCATGAGAAGGCAGGTCTGACAGGCAGGCGCCCTGGCCCTGAAGAGCACTGTGGAGAGAACTGTTAGAATAATATACCATCCGGACAACTGGTCAGAACTTTAACGCATTCTCGTTCAGTTCAATTCAATTCAAGTTATTTATTTATTTATTGTTAACAGTTAACACTATTGCCAAAGCTAGAGGGCAGGTAGCACTGCAGGTAGTGCTTTATTCAACACTACACATGTGGCCATTTCTTAGCCGAATCCCATGTTAACACCCGGTCTCTTCTGCCCCGGTGTCTTCTGCATGTGCAAAAGGACCTTTTCAAAATAAAGGCGTTCAACATAAGTTAACAAGAACAAGACACATGGATATCATGCTGATTAGGATCATATGTATTTTCTGTTGAAAGTGATTCAAAAAGGGTCTTATCAAAATGTGTTATAACAAATATTTTCCAACAGAAAAACACTACACTTCAGTGAGAACCACTATTGGTCAAAATATGATTTTTTTATTTGCATTGCAGTCCATTTGGAGGTAAGGCTCTAGTTCTGGTTCTCTAGTTCTGCCCTTCCATGTGCATACTGTGGAATGCCCAAGAGCAGCAAAAGACCCCCCATGGGGTACAAAACAGAGCAAGCATCAATGACAACAGACATTGAGTAAGACAGACAGACAGTCGCATATAAGGAGCAACAGTGGGGCTGGGTGTTGCAAATGGCCTTGCAGGGAAAGCAGCAGGAAAGGGGCAGGCTTAGCCAGTTTATATAAAGTGCCCTGGACGATTCAGCCAATGCATGTAAAGCAGCGATCAGCTGGTCTGTCAGCTGCTTGAGATCAGGTGATAATCTAGCTAAGCGTGACTTATCTTAATGCTATGCTCACTTTTAACCCCCCGCCCATACCCCTAACAAATAAATAGAAATAAAAGCTTGCAATAGCTTACTTTACCTTTAAGACAACAAAAGTTAAGGGCCAGAAGCTGGCAGCTGCTACAATTAAAATTTAACTTAAACTGAAATGATGCTAATCTTGCTTGATGTTTTCTTTTAGACATTCGGAATCCACCTTGAAGAATGATTTGCACTTCATTTCCTCAACACCACCAAGGACTCACCCAGTTCTGGAGCTAAGGAGATCCATTGAGGAAGCGAGGGAGGGTTGGAGCCTCCTGGAAGAGCCGGAGCTGCTGTTAGGGGCAACATTGGGTGTTGTGGGAATGCCAGGGTGGGCACTGCCACCTCCCATGGTATGGTGGGTATGAAGAGACCTGGGCAGGCTGGCAAAACGACCCTCAGCCATCATCCTTAACTCTAAGGAGAGGAGAGAAAGAGAGAGAGAGAGATTTGAGTTTTTATATAGTTTTTAAAGGGGTATAGGGTATGTTACACAGTGGGGAACAATTAATTAAACTTGGCTTTGCTAATGCTATAACAAAGTCTCAGCAGGAATTCCTTCTGTGAAGTCAGACAAGCTCTCAGCCATTCAGATAGCGATCAGCTGCTGAGAATCTCAAATTAATTTCATCAGTCATAATCATTCTAAACAGGCTCTGACCACTGACCACTGTCAACTCGAACAGAAGAAAATAAAGGATTCCACGTCATATTATTATGGTGACTGGGCAGTTATGACGTGTAGTCATACCAGACAAACTAAAATACTACTGACTCGGGATCTAATGGGCCTCGCCAAAACCAAATAGAGAGCCGAAGTCACTTCCGCAATATGGGGCCTTCCTTTGGAAAAAATATGTATGTAGTCAACGGCAAGAATACATTTATTTTTAGATCCCGTTTGACCCGACGACCCGACTCTGGATAAGCATATGAAGATGGATGGATGGATCCCGTTTGAATTGTGACAGAAAGTACACATATGATGTGTGTCTATATAAAATATAAGAGTCAAGAACGTTGTCAAGAACATTGCAGTTCATATTATTAGTTCCATATCCAGTTAGCTATACTGTATTACTGTAATCACCAGCTACAGTGTTGCGCCATATAAAAAAAAAAAGGTAGACTAATGAACCGGTTGAAAGGAAGCAAACGAGCCCAACGGCACACGGGGGAATCTACTGTACAGTATACAACAGTATTAGAGGCATTAAACAACCAAGTGACATGTGGCCAGCCTACATTGCAGTGGGCTGGTAGTCTGGCCAGATGTACACCCATTAGGCTGATTAAGAGCTGGCAAGACATGCCTGGGACTTCCCCCACTGACTGGCTCCCTTCTGTATGTACGGAGTGTAGTTATGAGAAGAGAAGAGCAAAGAATCTTATCGTATCCGTGGGCTGAAAACAACCTTTCCAGAAGTTGGGACATTTCGACTATGGAGGTGACATGTAGAAACTTATAAAAGATATTTGAATGTCAAAACTAGACTATACACACACACACAAAGTCAAACTCCATGTGTGAAATTGATTCCGGGGTGGAGCGAGACCCCCAGGGTCAATGCAGGGATTCCTCCAGTGGACTCAAACACAATACGTAGAAGTGGCTATTATGAAAGCCCCGGGGATGGTCAGCAATGTGTGTGTGTGTGGCCCAACCATCTGCTGGCCCCGTTGGAGAATGTATTGACTCTCACTCATTGCAACACACAGACACGAACGTGCGTGCAGGAAAAAAATCACGCACGCAAATAAGTAAAGTGAAACAACACATTTACCAACAACAATCCTTTGTATATAAAACGCATCCCTTAATTATTGATGCGGCGCTAGAAAGTGATTTCCTATAGTTGTTTGTTAGCTGAGCAAAGGTGTGGTAAAACACACACGCTTTCCTTCACCTTTCCTCTGCTATTCTATTCTTCCACACTGATTCACCCCCCCATCCATCATGATGTCACCCTCTGTTCTCTCTCAACTTTTCTATCTTTCTTTGTCCAATACGCCTCTCTCTCTCTCCCTCTCTCTCTCTCTTACTCTTCCTCTCTCACTATTTCTCTCTCTCTCCCTCTCTCTCTTTTTCTCTCCCTCTTTCTCTCTCTCCCTCTCTTTCTCTCTCTCTCTCTCTCTCTCTCTCTACAAGAGAATAGTGGTTTCTTTTATCATTTTATCATCCTTCCCGCCAGCTGCCAACCAGTCAAATCACCGCCGACACATTTACACACACGCAAACACATATACTAATATACAATGACAAAATATTCTTCTGAATAAAATAAGTGCAGAATTTTGTTTTGTCAACAATACTGCCAAAGGACTTATTGGAAATACATGACACACAAACGCACACACACACACACACACACAGACAGAGCTGGCCTTGGAGAGAACATGTGCAGATAAACAGGAAGGGGAAACGAGAGCATAAACATTGAGATGGCAGACTCATATAGAAGATTACCAATAAGAATTATCCCGATCTTTCTTTGCTTCCTTCCTTAAATCTCTCTAAATCACTACTTCCCTCTCCCCATCTGTGCTGAATGCAAATAATTGCTATTTCTGTAGACCTTTGCATTATTCGCAACTCGGCAAGTGCATAGACCACCAAGAGAATGAAATATGTACGTACTGCGTGTGTGTGTGTGTGCGTGTGTGTGCTTAGACTTAGAGCTCACGCTGTGTCTCTCTCTCTTATCAAGCCATACGTCTGAAAACAGGATGTGATGTCATCACATAAGCCCTGACAAAATGGTAAATTGCTAACAGGGCCTTGCAACGAGCTTTTCTAACGGAGTGTAACAGCACGAGTGCAGGACGTGAAGTGGCACGCTTCTGTGAAACGGTTTGCTTGTTTGAAGCATCAACAACAAACACCCCTCACCGCTTTGTCATATGCTAAAGCAGCGGCTTCTCATTACACTCAAATTGCCACATGCACACACACACACACACACACACACACACACACACACACACACACACAGGCACGCACGCACAGTTATAATGTGAATGAGGGGTTTCCTCTTGGTACCAAAAGGTGCCTTTCTTGCTGCTGCTCACACAAAAGAACACATGCTCACTCACATGGGTGTATGCACATAACACACGCGCGCACACGCAGACACACACACACACACACACACACATACACATACAATACACCCATGCATGCACTTACATTCACAGCAATGCATTAGCAAACCCACCCCTGGCCAG
Organism: Amblyopsis rosae; assembly: GCA_025399935.1. Taxonomy (NCBI): domain Eukaryota; kingdom Metazoa; phylum Chordata; class Actinopteri; order Percopsiformes; family Amblyopsidae; genus Amblyopsis; species Amblyopsis rosae. Next base: position 10,445 of record JAODTR010029121.1, read on the forward strand.
AAGTGAACAATGGGACTATAGCTGTCACATGACCACTGTTTAGAACCAGCCTTTGTTGTAGAGGGAGAGAGGGGGAGGGGGGGAAAGTCCTGCTGCGTTGTTTAGCATGTAGGCCATCCTGTGTCACTCTGTGCGTGTGTGTGTGTGTGCGTTTGCCATATTAATGAGACAGTTATTAAATCCCACTGCAGTATCCCGGTCTATGCCTCTCTGTCACGCACACACGCACGCAGCGCAACACACACACACACACACACACACACACACACACGTGGGAATGTCTTCTATGGACCAATCTGTTATGTCTGTACAGGGTGCCGATGTCTGTCAGTCTGTCAGTGTTGCAGCTTGGGTCCATCCTGCTATCTCTGGAAGGACGTGCAGCTCTGAGCATGTCTCACAGCCACGGCCTTGACAAGCAACACAGCAAACGCTGACACGCATCTAAAAACAAATACCACTATATATATAAATACACATATTTAAATATCACATTAATCATATCAATATTTAAAGGCAGGGTCAGTCATTCCTGCTAACTTCGAGTTCAAATCAAACAGTATCGCTCCTCGGTCCGCCGCGGGCAGCGTCTCACGCATCGAAATTCACTGTGAAGCAAAGCGTAGCGCTGCGGCTTTGTTGATACGAGCGGTGTTCCTATTTACGGAGCCAGGGCTGTGTAGAAGTATGGTATTATTTTTTCAACACGCACAGAGAGCGGTAAGCTAGCGAAATGCGAGGAGATGAACAAAAATTGCATTAGCTTGCATTTAGCTTGAAATCAATATTTTTTAGGCCTACTTAAGTTTAATAAAATGTGCCTGCATTATACGTGGTGTTGATCAATGTGGATTTGTTATGCAAATAAAAAGGTGGTTTAAAGTTTATCTTTGCGGGCGTTAGCTTAAAAATGTGGAAAACTACCATCCTTGTGAAATATAGCGATATGTAATACGGACGCATTTTAAGTACTGTAAGTAAGTATGCTGAACCCCAGAGCAAATATTTACATTCTTGTCCTGAAGCCCACTTGATCAGCATGAAGGCTCCTTACAGTAGCTACTCCCCAGAGTCGTAGAGGCCAGCGACCACAATGACTTCAGCCTGTCGCTGACCGAGACAGACTAAGCCTAAAATAACACGTTGCAACAAGAGTTCAGTCGCCTGACACCGTCAGACACTGTTGTCACGGTAATATCACACTGGGTTTAGTGCTAGCCTTGAGAGAAAGGCAGGTCACCAAAGCATTTGGAGAGCCACAGCAACAGGGCCAGCAATGTCCCTGGGCAGCATTTAACACAATGCAACATATATACAACCCCACCACAACCCGCAACTGAGGACAGTAATAGAAATAAAAGGACATAGATGGAACTGCAGGGAGAATACTTGACAGCTATATATTTAGTGAGTGGCTGTGGTTGCTTGTTGTTGCTCGAAAGTGCAAACAAGCAGATGGATAAACTAACTAAAACTAGAAGCAACACACACACACAGAGATGATGCTCACAGACATTTATGTAATACACAGAAAACGCATACATTTTACATTCACACGTACATTTAAGAGCAGACAAATATGGAAAGCCAGACATGCATGTCTGTACATACAAAATCACATAGAAATCCATCTGCAAGTGTACACACACACACACACACACATTCCTACCTGTAGCTTCTTAGAATAACAGAAAATTCTCTCTCTCTCTCTCTCTCTCTCTCTCTCTTTCTCAGTTGCAGTAGGTGAACTTTACTTATGTCCGTCCATGGTCTGTCTAAAGCTGAACTACTGTCTCTCTGGCTGACCGTGCGAACCACCGACTCATTCTCTAGCACAAGAAGGAGCACAAACCCAGCCCCCCCCCTTCTCTCTCTCTCTCTCTCTCTCTCTCTCTCTCTCTGGGGAGTGATTTGCGAGGATGCCAGCCCCTCCTTGTTCTACTGTGTTGGGAGGACAGTTTTTCTTCTACCAGCCCCCCCCCCCCATCTCCTCTCCTGTGTGATCTCACACACAGCCTCATATTTCAGGCTCATGAGCAGTTTGTGCTTGTATGGGTGTCCATGGCTACCATCCCTGCCTAATCCTCTCTAGAAGGGGTCGGTGAGAGATTTAGAGGGCAGATGATGCAGGGAGAGACATGTAGAGTGGATGGGACACAGAGAGGGACCTGGGAAGGTCTCTTTACTGTCATGGTTACTTCAATACTAATGTTAACAGAAGGGGGATACGATGATGAAATTGATGTGTGTGTGTGTGTCAGGCTACATGCTGTCTGTGTGTGTGTGTGTGCGTGCGTGTGTGTGTGTGTGTGTGTGTGTGCGTGTGCTAAATTGTCTGGCCCTGAGGATACGGACTCTCTCCTGTCTTTGTCTCGTTGTTCCTCTGCATTGTCTGAAGTTGACTCAGACACGTGTGTGTGTGTGTGTGTGTGTGTGTGTGTGTGTGTGTGTGCGTGTGTGTGTGTGCGTGTGTGTGTGTGCGTGTATGTGTGTGCGTGTGTGCGTGTGTGCGTGTATGTGTGTGTGTGCGTGTGTGCGTGTGTGTGTGTGTGTGTGCGTGCGTGTGTGTGCATGTGAGAGAGAGTTTCCTTCCAGACAATAAAAGCATATCATCCTGCCACTATGAAAGCCAAGACTATCAGATAGCCAGCATGGACACACACACACACACACACACACACACACACACACACACACACACACACAGTACAGATACATACCCCACACTATCATAAAAAAACATCCCTTCAAACACATAAACATGTGATCCATCCACTCTGAAAACATGTGGTCCTCCTTGCAAACATGCTGCCTCACTAAGGCTGAATATGAAGACGTGCTATTGAAGGCAACAAGTGATGTCCAGAACATGGCAGGATGCCCCCAAGGTGCCGTCATTTAGTTCATGGTGGGATATCACACAAAAGTGTACAAGACCCTTTGTATTTCACCAGTGAGGCACAATAACTATGTGGGTATTAGGCTGTGTATGTATTGAAGTTGCCAGTTTACTTTAACTTTTATTATAATTTATAATTTACTCCATGAAACAGTCCCTCTATAGTGTAACCCCACATTCTAGCAATACAGTATTGCCTTTGTTTGTTTTTCTTTTCAATGGTAAGTTTGCATTTGTGACTTCCAAAAATATACAATAAAAATTGAATAAAATATATAAATATGGTAAAATGCATGCTTCAAGCATGTCTAATAGCAGTTTCACTGCAGGCACCTCTGGCCAAGACTTGACAACATGTTGAAGTGTCACTTATATTTCTGTTCCAAAATAGATCTGCTCTGTTTCACATGAACATGTTAAAATACATGCGGCTTATGTGTGTGCGTGTGCACATGTGCGAGTGTACACGTGAGGGCGGTAATTCCAGGAACCATTTGAGTGAGTCAGGAACATAGTGATAAACACCCCCTGAATCACCTGGGGAGAAAAAGAGAGAGACAGAAAGATGGGAGAGATAGGAGAGATAAAAGATTAAAACTGGGTAGGAAAGAGATGGGGGTTGTTGGTCTTCATCGAGCAGCCAGAGTTTAGACTTTACTGAGCCCTTGCAGTAATCCAGCCCAATAGCACGACAAGACGTGCTTACTGTACATTGCCCTCTCGTATTCTGTAATACATACATAATACACTCTTTGCCAATCGTCCGAAGCCGTAAACCAACAAGCTAGACACTGGGAGATGTAACTCAATGAGGGATTGAAATAATATAACAACATAACTGAATTAATAAAACCATGATATAATTCATTAAATTTCATTTGTGTTGTGGGTGGACTGCCAAACCCACAAACACAGAATGGTTACACCTTGTCTTCAAAGCAGAGCTTAATTTCATAATACATCATAGCAGGCCATACACCATATATTGTACATTATGTGTACTGCAATCTTACGGCCTTCCATGAAACTAGGCTACTTTAATAAAAGCTATTTCCTGTTTGTGTTAGCTGTCAGGTCCAGCCCAGGGCACACTGGCACTGAGGAGTCACGCCATGTTGGCACGTTGGTTGGCACCATGCCTCACTGAGTCACGGTTCCCCAAAGTATATCTCTGGGGCTTTCTGTCAGTCCACAGGCATTAAATATACTTACATTAAAGACTAATCGCATTCTGCACCACAATAATAGTATTTGGTAAAAGAGTTTCTGATATGGTTTTCTGCTGGACTTCCTCACCTAGATATTTGTAAAACATCCAATTATTTTAACAACTATGTTAGCTTCATCTTGTTAAGCTATCGCAAGCTGACTGCCACCTGTTAAGTAAGAGAAAGAAATGGATAGGCCCACTATATACTGTGAGATCATTATTATCTATTGTTAGGCCACTTGCTACATGCTATTTTGGGTAGCTACAGCATCAAGGTTTAGAAGAAAAGACTGCTAATCTTGTGGGAACCCACCCACCGTACTGTAGGCCTACGAGTTCAAGTCCAGCGTTGTCAGAGAAGCAGCGTGGTTTCAAGCTATCTCTTGTAGATGTTGTCATATTATGTCTGACTCACAGCTTGAAGTATGTTGTATTTTTATTTGACTGCATGTGCTTCCTTCCTTTGCTTCCTTCTCTGTGCTCATTTGGTTCATCAGTAACAGCTCAAATGGGCAATATTTATCTTTCCTCAATCTCTCTTCCCTCCCATTTACACCCTTAAAGGCACATTCCCCGATTGTGCTAGGCCTAATAGCACCCACCCGGCTACTCCGCCATATCTGCTGTTATAATGCATGGCAGTGTGTTTGAAACACAGCTAGCCACAGCAGTGCGGTAGGGGAGGGGTAGAGAACAATGTAAGCCTCGAGTGTTGTAAGGGGAGGAGTAGAGGGACCATGCTCAAAACAATGGCGTTTTCGTCACAGTGAAACCACGAGGGCAAATTATGTACACAAAATCAAGGCGTACACCTTTAAACCGTCCGAATAGTAATGCTCGGGCAGCGCACTCCTCACCATTCCATCAATTCCTCTCCTCCCGCCCTTCTCCTCCTGTCACGTTATCCACGCCTCTTTTGCCCTTCCCTGACTCCTTCCTACCCCCCCCCTCCTTCTCCACCCAAAGTTCCTGTGGATCCTCAATGTCAAAGTTCCCTGCGCCGGGGGGTCGTGCCAAGAACGGCTTGAGTTGTTTTAATTAGCACCGCAATGCCAAAGTATCTGAGATGATGACAGCAGCTCTGATTCACGCCAGGCTGCCATTGCTGCACAAGCTGCTTCGTACGGTATCCGTGAGTTACAGCACACCGGGAGGCGTGCAGCAGACAAGTAAACACTGGAGCAGCGGGATTGCTTGGGTAAACGCATTCAACAAACTGTGTTTGTTTGTTTGGGCTTGTGAAAGGCACTACATGCAAGATTATCAAACAAATATAGATTGAGTAACAGCATAAGATGTTGACACTATTGACACTATTGACAACAATAGTGTCACAAATGACACTATTGTTGTTTAGATTATCTGGGTATTTTTCGCCATGTATTATTCCATATATGGTCAGAACACAAAACCAGAGGATATTTCTACTTTACATTTACAGTTGCTTGTTAGCTACAGTCCTATTTAGACTATGGTTGTATTGCTGTAAAAGCCTTTGGTGATATTAAAGTCAGATGTTGCCTATTGTCACTTCTATAGCGTCTACCTTGAATCGACCTTAAGGCAGTCTGAGACCCTTCTGCTAACAGCAGAATGTTGTTGGCACATTACAAAGATGTTTATAGTACATTTAGTACTAACTCTAGGTCGTGTAGATTATTCCTCTAGGAATGATAATGATACTCCACAGTAAACAGCAATAAGTACTGTGATATATTTAAACTTCACATACAGGTCAGCCTACGGTATACACCGGTGGTTTTCATACACTGCATCAGTTAATCATATTTTTTTGGAATAGACAAAGTACAATATTCTTATTGCTTGTGAGTCACACCACTCCAAGACACGGTATTTCTTCACATAAAAAATATACAGTTGAAGACAAACAGACAAAGAGATCTCCCATCATCGGTTAATGGCATCATATGTCGTTTTAACCCATCCATAGCAGGAACAACCTTGGTCTACTGGTACATTTACAGAGGTTCATGCCTTATCTTCGCTCACAGCTGACCACAGCAGTGTTGCGTCACTATCAAATGGCCCAAACACATTGTAGGTCAAACACTGGCTCTGTCCTGTCCAGTAGCACAGAATACAAGTGCATGCACATTTAATGAATATACTGTATGAAATATCTGTGTTATTGGACACATGAGATGTGTGATGTATGTGTTTACAATGCTTTAGTCGTTTGATCAGCTCTATCTGTCTTTCTCCCACAGATAAATCAGCAGTGTACTTGTCAAAGAACCAAATAACACTTTGTGTTTTATGAGAAACAACCATTTAATTGTAATCAGGGTGAAACTAGTGAACCCAAATATAGAAACCTAATAAATAATGCTGTTTTAAATTGCTAATTGCGACTTTTTTTCTCTTAGAGGTTTCTGCATCGGAACTCTTATCTCTGCTGTAAATCTGTGCTGTACAGCATATGTACATAATTATGTACTGTACATATTTGTCATATTTTGTGTGCACACTGATCTGGAGTCACAGAAAGTTGACTGATAAAAAATGAAGGCTTCTGGGGAACCAATCTAAAACAAGATAGTCATTTTGTATGAGGGGTTACATTGTGTCATTTATAAATCATAATGTTCTGTTACTGTAATGTAAAACATGTGGTCTTAATAGGGCTTTAAGAAAAGTATTTTAGGCTAAATGTTTCACATGTTGTGTGCTCATTTACCATTCATGTCTGTAAAATAAGTATATAATGGAAATCCTTCCACAGAACCTGATGTTTGTACTGGTACTAGATGAAGTGTCTTAATTGTGCTGATCAGAAAGCAGCGTGCTAACAGCACCCAGTCAATGAGGCTTAATCCACCGCTCTTTAACATAGTCTGTTGATAAGGGAGCCATGGTTTGACAGTATTAGTATCAAGCACATAAGTATTTACTGTATTTCAAAATAATATAAACCATTTTCTAAAGCCTAAAGACACAGTTTCACACTTTATAATCGCCACTGAAATTAATGCACAGCCTACTTCTGAAAGGTAACTATTTTATCAATTAGAGAATTGGTCCTAAACCCTGGTCCTGGGGCCCCTTAGCCCTGCATGGTGTATCTGTTACTTCTGCACAGCCCTGGTTCTGTAAATAGGAACTTAAACACGTGAAGTTGGATTAGTTGGTTTAGTAGTTAAAATTTCAAGTATGTTCAAAACAAAATATACAATACATGTAAACACACACCTCTACACAGTATATATCCATATATACATACATATCCACACACATACATATACATACAGTACATATATGCATACATTAACATACATTTTTCAGTGATTCAGTTCTGCATTTTACTCCAGGATAAGACTTTCTATGTATAGATTATTAATTTAGCAATTATGCCTGTATACAGTTAAAAGTATATTTCTGTATGTGTGCTCTTTCCTGGGTCCATTCTTGGCTTGTAATGTTTGTTAGATGCTTTGTGTGTGTGTGTGTGTGTGTGTGCGCGCGTGCGTGCGTGTGTGATTGTGTGTGCATGTGTAAGCACGTGTGTCAAAGATACCATTAGCTGAACAAATGTCTCTGTAGTAATTATAGGTTTGGCAGACGGACAAACAGACAAAACCACAGTACAATAGCTACTGCACAGAATGAGTGATTTCAACGAGAGAGGATGTTCTATGTGGAGCTCAGCCATTAACCCAGATTGCATGTTTACTGCTTGTATTACTGTAAAGTAACAATCTGGAAGGTTTTCTTTGTTTTAACACCATCTTAATTGATTTTAAGATAAAAAACTTTTTTGTCAAATCCACCAAATATCTCCTCTTGGTCCACGCTCTCTGTGCGAGCTGAACAAATTATTTTGTACTTCTACACAGCCCTTGCTTCATAAATATGAACACAAACTACAATATCTCAGCTTTCGCAATGCATTTCCATTGCCAAGTCCAGGAGGAAAATATATTTCCTGTGTGTTACGGGAAAGCAGAATAACAAATGCAATGCATTTCCATAGGTCAGCACTTCTAAGGGAGTACCCTATGTCAGTGAAGGGAGAGGTGTTTTTTTTTTCCTTGATCAAGATAAAATATCAATAAGCCTTCTCCAGAATGGCTTGTGGATAATTATTTGGAATCTGCTTTGCCACCAACAATGAAAAATCACTTATCTTATAGGTAATAGCATAGGAACTCACCGCAAAGATAAATAAAATAAATAGCAATAATAAAAGTAATTTAATCACATTTAATACACTTTAATACAAAATACATATTTTTTTAAAGGTAAAAAATGCTGAGAATGATTATTCATTAATTTATCATCTCAACCCGCCAAATCCACCTTACAAAGTTTGACATCCAAAGTAGTCATTATATATGTCTTTGGACATCCTCCCACTAATTACTTACTTTTACACTACAAATAAAAAGTTAAGTTATTCTAAAAATACACTACGTTAAACCTGATATATGGACTTCCTGTACTCCAGAGGAATGTTCCAGAAATAAACAGAATGGTTCGGAAAGGTGCAGCTTAACAAAAAGGAATAAACAAATAGCAAAAACTAGGGCTGTACAGTACGGTATACCATAAACTTTGCCCCAGTAATTCCATTATAACTGTAGGATCGCTGCAGGAGAATGCATTAAATGGTATTTAGCAATCTGCAACATCACAGAACAGATACGTTGAAAATTGAAGAACACATTAAAATCTCATTATATAATTTTCATGAATTTCTCAATGTGAATAAATAGAACTACTGTAAATGGCACTGAATTGTGAAAATATTTATGATAGACCTCTTGATGATATTAGAAACTTACTTTAAGGGCTTTGATTTTACCAAGGTTTGAGCATTTGTCCTTAATAAGTGAGCTTTATATGCAGATGCAGGATAATGATTATAGCTTTAAAATTATAAAATTGGTGATTCTGGCAGTTGGTGGTGCATAGGTTAAACAAGTCCAGGAGGAAAATATATTTCCTGTGTGTTAAGGGAAAGCAGAATAACAAACTTTAAGATGAATGAAAACTAACACTGCAGTCAAACACAAGGACAGGAAATACGTAGAACTATGAGAGAACTAACAATTACAGTATATAATATATATTAAAAGTTCATGGAAGAAACTAGTTTTTACATAAGCAAGTGCATTCAGCTTTGATTTCATTGTATATTACACTTAAGAATGCAGACCAGTGGTTTGTTAGGACCAGAGTGATGTTATTTATCAGTAAAGCACAATTAAGGAAGCTTGTACGAGCGCTGTAACCACGGCAGCCATTGAATTCACAATATAACGCGTGGGAAACAAGACCCACACAAGTCTGTCTCACACACACACACACACACACACACAGACAGAGAGAGTCAGTAAATGAGAGCTTTAAACTCCTGCTGAGTTTAATCATTTCTTGAAATCTTGCAACGTGTATGTGTGTGTGTGACACATTGTCCTGCGGTTCCTGGACACTGCCATACTCCTACCCCCTGGGCATAAGCATGTCAGTTCTCTCTCTCCCTCTCTCTCTCTCTCTCTCTCTCTCTCTCTCTCCATAACCAGTACACACCATGACTGAAGGAGAATTAAGCTGTTATAAACACAACATGCCTTAATTAATTAATAGACACCAATTAAAAGACACCTACATACACAAACCACAACAAACCGTATAATATAGCATTAATCAATGGTCAGCAGGTTCCACAGTGTTTTGCATGTGCATGTATAGTGTGTGCACGTGTGTATGTGTGTGTGTGTGCGCATGTGAGTCTGCATCCGTATGCATCCGTGCATGTCTGCGCATGTGCGTGAAGGTGTGTGTGCACGCATGTGCGTTGCATGCATTCGTACCTCTTCTCCATTCTCGCTCCTGCAGGAGGCGCAGGGAGGTGAGGAGGTGTAAACGGTGGAGATGGTTGTAGATGCCAAGCTCCAACAGGTCACACTCAGATAGGTGAAGAAGGTCCTGAGAGAGAGAGAGAGATAGAATATCTCAGTTCTATATATTCTACATGCAATATTGCAATTACAGTGATTTGATGACTATAGATGACAAGTGATATGTTGATAATTGTTAAAGGTATAGTCAGCGATTTTAGTTAATAAACTTTGTCAAAATCACCAAATATCTCCTCGCATTCTGCTAGCGTACCGTTCTCTGTGCGTGCTGAATATATTATCTGGTACTTCTACACAGTCCTGGCTTCATAAATAAAGTGCCGAACACCGCTCACAACAACAATGCCACATGGCTTCACAATGCGTTTCAATGTGTGGTGCAGAGCTTATGAGCAACTTTGTCTTTATTTGAGCTCAAAGTTATCAAGCGTTCTCAAGATTAACAGACTTTACAATAATCAGGGGGGGTTTGATGGTTCACAATTATCCATTCATCCTTTCTGCACAACAATATTTCACAAATCTATCATTTTTGTGTGGGTGGGGGTTCTTGTTCAATTGGAGTAATTTGAGTTTAGTAAAGTGTTGTTAATTTCTGTTGGAAATCTGTGAATGGAAAGCTTCTACACTCAACTTGTATCAATGTGATACAAACCCTAAGGAGCTGTACAAAATGAACTGTAGGCCTATTGTGTGTTTGTACAAAAAGGCTGAGATGAGAGTAAATCAGGACATCAAGACTGTAGGCCATGTACTCAAATATCCCATCTACATCGGATACTTTTAAAAATGCTTGCTGCCAGTAATTAAAATCACCATGACAAGTCAATCACATTCGAATGTATGGAGGCTGAAGAGAGGGGGGAGAGGGGAACTGTTGTCAGGGCTCTGGTATACAGCCTGAGTAAGTGAGACAGTCAGACAGAGGGAGGGAGAGAGACAGGACCACAAACACTCTCCCTTCCCTGTCATCTTCCTTCCCTCCTATCCTCTTCAGCTCCACCCAAAGTGTGCCGTCTGCCACTCTGCCACTGCCTGTCATTACACACACCTACACATGCTTTTTACAGAAACACGCATGCACTCGTTGACTTAAAGGTGTAGTCAGCTATTGTAAGATAATTGTAAGATAATACACTTCTTGTCAAATTCACCAAATATCTCCTCGCATGTTGCTGCGCGTGCTGAAAAGTAATACGATACTTCTACACAGCCCTGGCTCCGTATATCAGAATACAAAGAAAGTGGCGAACGTGGCTCACAACAACAATGCCCTAGGCTTTGCAATGCGTTTCAATCAGTTTCAATGCGTGGGACGGAACTTCAGAGGTTAGCAAGCGTTCTCGAGAATGATTAAGCCTGCTTTTAAAGGTGTGGTATGCGATGCTGGAGAAAGATTGTAGATTTTTTTAACTCAACATTAAAACAAATAGCTCCCTTCCATGCTATGGGGTGCTCCTTTAGAAGCTCCTCCTCCCACATTGGACATGCATTGCCAAGGCTAGAATAGCATTTTGTGGCAAGGTTCACACCACTTTGTTTGTTTTCCCATTTACAGAGCCAGACCTGTGTAGAACACTAGATTTATTTTCCAGCGCACACAGAACGGACAGCTACTGCAGCAGACGTTCGACAAAAAGTGAAGAATTTTACCAAAAGTGTATTGGATTAGAATGGCTAACCCCACACACACTCATATATATACACTACCGTTCAAAAGTTTGGGGTCACCCAGATAATTTCATGTTTTCTATGAAAACTCACACATTCTTTCCTCAAATGAGTTGCAAAATGAATAGAAAATATAGTCAAGA
>JAODTR010029132.1:0-22246 GCA_025399935.1 Amblyopsis rosae
TGATGTTGCTCGGGAAAGGGAAGTTTGGGGTCCCTTGCTGAAGCTGCTGCCCCCGCAACCCGACTCCGGATAAGCGGATGAAGATGGATGGATGGATGGATGGATGGTGCTGATTTTGAGGATTTTAAAGAAGTCTGAAAGGCGTGTTATTTGCTACAATAAAGTATACCGTATTTCAGCCAAGCTGTGTGCACGGGCGCGACCGCATGTACAGGCCTGTGTGTCGTGGTGCGGGTGTGCGGGGGTGCTGGGTCACGTGTCCAACCAGTACTAATTGCTACCACAGGTTTTTCGGTGGTGGCAACTGGGGCCAGACATCTCTCGGGTCGGAAGGACTAGGGCAGGCGTGAGCGCGCAACGGGGGAAATAAATCATATCGCAATATACCTTCCACCACAACGATACATTCAATTTAGTTTATTGATAATTTAGTATAATTTGCATTTGAGTTTAGGGGAAAATAGGAAAGTCGGCAAAATGATGACCCAGGTGGAAACAACAATGTATTATGATAACGGCTACGAGGATGAGTACATGATCCAAGAGGATGAGTGGGACAGAGATATGTTACTGGATCCTGCCTGGGAGAAACAACAAAGAAAAGTAAGTCACCGAGATTAGATTAAATACATGCCTGTGATAAAGCTGTTTTACCGTAGACTATGTAGTTTACACATAAAGTTGCTGTTGAGTAGCTGAAGTTTACTTGTAGGGCAGAAATGTATGTGTTATAGGCCCTATGGAGTCGAGACGTGTCATGCGCATCATTAATGATTTGTAATTGACTAGAATCGTATCTGTAGCAACCAAAATATTGTGTTTGTTTTATGATTACGACGGATATAATGTTTTTTAATGCGTAATTTAATATACGTTTTACATTATTTTATTTAGTCTGAGGTCAGGTCACCATGACGGTTAGCCAATTACAGACGCAATTCGTATTTCGGCGGGGGAAACAATTTGGGAACAACATCTGATGATGGACGGATGCGGTGGGTACCAGCTAACAATAGCTCAGGGCGCTGCTTTCCAGACTGTTGCCATTCCACTGATACGGCTGGTATGCGAACTGTCAACAGATGCTTCTAACACATGATGACGTTCTTGGGATTAGAATGGATGCTATATCTAATTTTAACCTCGGGACTAAAAGGCATTACAGTGTGGGTTAATCCTATGTCCTTGGGGCCGAATTCTTTTGTTTATAGAAACCACACAAAATATCGTACACCTAAGAGCAGTCGTCTGAATATAGGTCTGTTTGTTTTAGAGCTTTAATTTAGGAACTCTCCACAACTGACAGCAGCAGTTACAACTCTACATCAACCCAGTGTTCCTGTACCATATGCACATACCCCCTGAGCAAAGTTGATTATAAGATACAAAAATAGCAGTAGTCATATAGCTCTTTTATATCTGCACACAGTAACTCTTAAAAAAGACAAAGATCAGATGAGCAGTAGTTCATTAGGTTGGCAGAATGCAGGCTTCATCATTTTAGCATCTTTGGAAATGTATATGTACTATGCTTTTGCTAATATCTCCCATTCACATCTTTAATCCGATTAGACAGGATTTGGAGCAACACTGCGTAGCAAATGGAATAGGTTAGGGCTTTTCCAAGTCTTGTTACATTAATCTATAAAATATAAAATATGTCTTATTGGCCAGCCTAATTTGTTAGTGAACAGCTCAGGTCTATCACCTGATTCATCTTTAATAACAGGATTATCAGGGATAAATCAGATCAGAAAAATCAACACCATCATTGTAATGGAAAAACCCATTTCAGAAAAATGCAATATGTGAGCATTTAATATGGGAGCATAAGCCCCTTTTATGGAGACACCGGCCCAGTTCCCCACTTTTCAAATATCACACTGGAATGCCAGAAAGACACTCATTTATTGCCCACCTTTTATTTAGATGCCTAATACAGCCAGCCACTTACCTAGCACAGCCTCAAAGGCAGCAGTCACTTGAGTGACAGAGGTGGTCCTCACACTGGACGTGAATCATAAATATATTTAGACCATATCATCAATGGGGGCAGGAATGGAGAATAAATGGGGTTTGCGCCGGGGGTGGGTGTCTGTGACTGCAGTGGATCAGGTCTAAAGCACTGGCAGTGAGTGTCGGGGAAGCGGTTTCAGCATGAAAGGAACAAAGCACGTTTTTTTTCTTTCTTTTGCTGTGTAGTATGTGATGGGCTTTTGTTTCAAAGACCCTAATATTCCAGTTTTAGACTGGCCCCCAAAGGGCTAGCCTGCGGTGATGTCTAGGGTGGCATTAGGTTGGTAGCTCAACTATGGCCATGGTTTTGTCTAAGGTTCTCATGTGAATTGGGAAACACTGTTTGTCAGTGTGTGGATATACTTTCTAATGGCAATAAAGTGCAAAGATACTGTCAGTGGTCAGTATGTAAATGGTGAATAAATTAGAACATTTCAATAACAATATCTACTAGGAATGCACCATATCGGCCATATTGGTATCATCCAACATTCAACTTTTTAATTGCAATTGACCTAAAGGCAAATAAGATTACTTTCGTTGAAATAAGTATTTCACCAACATTGGTATCGACTATTTTGCAAATCGGTATTTTAAATATTGGAATCGTCAGCCCAGAATGTCAGAATTGGTGCATACAGTATCTGTATCTGTACAATATTAATTAAGAAAATGTGCACGGAAAGACACACGTGTTAGCATTGACGCCTAAGGGCCCAGGAAGGAAGATCAATATTATCATCCAATATCGGAATAAATTATTACTTTACTGGTACGGTACCTTTTTAGTAAATACAAGACACATTTCTAGATGATATAACAGCAATGAATCCACTATAGCTGCATATATCTTTAGAAGAAAGCCCACTTTAAAATTCAGTCAACACGATTCATCATTATATGTTGTTTTATTAATAAATGATGATGACAATAATTCAAGTTGTCAAGTTTATTTATGTAGCCCTTAATCACATTGCTGTCTCAAAGGGCTGTACATCCTACATTTCACATGGAAACAAACAGCACCCCCTTAACCTGCTCCTTCCCCCGGGCAAGGAAAAACCTCCATTAAAACACCATGGGGATAAAAAAAGGAAGAAATATCCCTGTGGAAGGGACCACAGAAGGAGGAATCCACCCCTCCAGGACAGTTAAGATGCAATAGGTGATGATAGGCAAACAGAATTTAGCATTAAGACTATGTATAATAATGATCACACTGTGCCGTACACTTAAGAACTAACACATCGGAAAGATTTAAAGTGTTTCATAAGTTAGTTAATTAAGAGTGGTCTGTCAATTGTAGCATTAACAGACGCCACAGGCGTCCCAGGTCAGAGGAAGTGTCCTATAGCACTAGTCACAACCAGGACCGCTCAACAACCTTGTCTGTATTGGATACTTGGCTTCTGCAGCAGTAGCTGCCATACATAGTCTGGGACCATGTCAGCATATCCTCGTGACGACACTCCTCCACCGAGCAGGAGATAACCAACACACATGTGGCGTTGCACACAGTTCTCTTCCCAGTTCAGGGACCATTGCCATCGACACGCTGTCCTTGACGAAGGCAGCAACCCCCCCCCCCACCCCCCACCGATAACATCACAGGGCTGGAGCCTCATCATCCACACAGCCTCCAGGATCGTGACAGCATCTCCCGTCCACCACACTCGGAGAAAGAGAAAGGGAAACAGGGGCCAGAAACACACAAAATCAACACAAAGGAGCCTAATGTACAGCCATTTAGGTCCCTAAGCAGAGGGGAAATGAGTAATACGATATCATAATATTATTATAATAATATTAAGTAATATTGTTAGTTGTATTAAATCCATCTATCTGATCATGCTATATGATCCAAAAGATGAGAACAACAATTTTCCCTTCCTGCCTGATATCATGAGGTACACCAGACCAGGCTAAATGTAACACATTCTATCAGCTGGAATGTGCTCTCATCTGTACAGTGCTGATTGTCGGTTAGCTCTTCTGTCAGCCATTAAAAGACTGACACAGCCTAGTATAAAAATAGGAGGAGAAAGACAGTGGTCCCATCTAAAGGAGCGTTACGCTATCTCATTACGCATCAAATGGAACAAGCATTACAGCTAAATGGGGGTTTGTGTCTGTCTAAAGGCTGCATGCAGTCCATCGCAGAGTATGGTGATTCCTCAGTGATTAACCGGCTGCCTCTTTAAAGTGTGACTGACTGCCCCTCCAGAAACAGTAGCCTGTTTAATACAACTTGTGTAGTGTAGGCATACCATTTGAGTTCATTTAATTAACAAAAGTGCAGGTTTTATGCATAGTGGATCTGGTATTGTTTTGATTGGCCTATGTAATTGAAAGAAATAGGCATATAGGTTATTCTCATTATCATTATCATTCATTTGTAAAAAAGACTAAGGGATAATGATCACACATGCTAATATGTTAGCTGTTTCAGTTGTTTACATCAAGTACAGTGTGTATTATGTGTTAATACATGGATAAAAATTTACTTAATATGAGTCAACATTGGAATGAATCTCTATTTGTCAAGGTGTTTTCCACATTGAAAAGGAGTTATAGGAGGTGTGTATCTTTGTAGCAGCCTGGTAAAACCATATACTCACTTTGTGAATATGGTCTGACTCTGGACACACTCCATTGGTGATTGTTTACAGTCTTTGCATTTTAATGAGCATAGACCTTGGCTAGACCTCGGTTAATTTTGAAACTATTGGAGCATCTTTCAATCACTCGGTGTTGCTGCCACGACTGGTTCGCCATCCAATTTGAAGGAACAGGATCTCTAGACATTAATCTCA
This sequence comes from Amblyopsis rosae, assembly GCA_025399935.1. Lineage (NCBI taxonomy): Eukaryota > Metazoa > Chordata > Actinopteri > Percopsiformes > Amblyopsidae > Amblyopsis > Amblyopsis rosae. The sequence continues at coordinate 4,830 of JAODTR010029132.1, forward strand.
GCAACAATTGGGGCCAGGCTAGCTTTGCAGACATATTGTTAGAAGTATGTTTCTGAGAACCATCAGTGGAGGTTAAAACAAAAATCTGTTAGTTTCCATTTCTGCACAGGGTGGGATTAACATTTAAAATCAGCATTGTATCTATTATTATGGTATTATCTGTCATTAAGGTGAGAAAACCATAAAGTCATGGGTTAAATTTGTCATTATATATCACACAATCGCATCATATCAAATATGACTGACCTAGATATTCTGTCTGTTTCCTGGCAGACCTTTACAGCCTGGTGTAACTCCCACCTGAGAAAAGCAGGAACACAGATTGAGAACATCGAGGATGATTTCAGGAATGGACTCAAACTTATGTTGCTCTTGGAGGTTATTTCAGGTCAGAGAATGAATGTGACTTATCCTGTCTCATCTCAAGAGAGCTGAAATGTAAATAAGCAAAATAACATGCTTTTGCATTTGCTTTTATTTAGTTAGTCAGTTTTTTGCGAACATAGGCTTAATAGTTGTTTTAGAGACATATGATGGCTGGGTGTTTTGCAGGAGAGAGGTTATCCAAGCCAGACCGAGGAAAGATGCGTTTTCATAAGATCGCTAATGTCAACAAAGCGCTGGACTTCATCACTAACAAAGGAGTGAAACTGGTTTCAATTGGTGCTGAAGGTACCTGATACATTCATAGAGCGACCAAACTCTTCAAACTCTCATCTGTTTAAATACTGTACTCATTGTTTATTAACCAAATATGTTATTATGTTGTTACCCACTAAAACATGAGAGCAGGACACAGGTAACAGGATGTTTCCTTTCCAGAGATTGTGGACGGTAATGTAAAGATGACTCTTGGAATGATCTGGACTATTATTCTCCGCTTCGCCATTCAGGACATTTCTGTAGAAGGTACAATTATATCAAAATTTTGCAGTTTCTACATGAAACATGAGTATAGGCACTTAGTTTAATTTCTGAACTATTTATACCACAGAAACATCTGCCAAGGAAGGTCTTCTGTTATGGTGTCAAAGAAAGACGGCCCCCTACAGGAATGTTAATGTACAAAACTTCCATGTCAGGTATGTGTTAATCTATGAGCGGTTGGGTTATCTGACATATAACATGTACTCTCACCTTCTGAATATAAACCATGTTATCACAGAATGAACAGTTATTAAAAGTAATTTTTGTGTGAGAGGAAAAAGATATCCTAAAAACCAACACATTTTTCATGATTAATCCAATTGGTTGTGTAAATAATTTTGACAATAGGGTATAAAATAATTTCCTATTCAGTTGATATAGACAGCTACTGGAACGAGATACAATATACTGTACTGTAGGGTAAAATTAGCAAAAAGACAGGTTTACTTAAAGTTAAAGGACACACAAATTGGTTTTATGATAGCCGTGTTGACCCCACATCTGCCCCTGATTGAGATGCCCATGATCTTGTAGTTACAAAGCCACTTTTTTGTAATGCTGGTTTGTTGAAAACAATGTGGCCCTCTTTATTGAAGAAACCCCAAAATTCTCAGACAGTCCCCGGGCAGTTGTGTTGCCAAACATGAACAATGAGTATGGTCAGAAATAAGCAGCACATTCAATCTGCAGTACTGTAGCAAAGGACATTTTCAAATGCTGGAAGATATATTTCCTTGTTGACATGTCTCTCTGCTAACTGTCCGGTGAAGCTGGAAGGATGGCCTTGCCTTCTGCGCCCTGATTCACAGACACAGACCCGACCTCCTGGACTACTCTAAGCTCAGCAAGGTCTTCATTGTGGCCCCCGTTTATAACCCAGGATGCTGTGTGGACCCCCCAAACACTAACAGATACCCCGTCCATGAAAAACTTGCATGATCATCTCCTTCACAGGAAGGACGTCTACCTGACTGGTGACCATTTGGGTTGCATCAGCATAGATGATAACATTTGACACAAGATTTTAAGCAGAGTTGTATGCCAAGATGTATTCATTATAATCCTATTAACTTACTTCCAGCACTATACTCGCATTGCATGCTAACGCTTATGCACAATGACTGAAATCACTAAAAGAAGAGTCTGAAGAACAACTGACCATTTTAACAAACACACCCATACCTTGCTTGGCCCCACATGCCAGAAGCTTCTTAAATCATTGAACAGTGCCTCACATATAAACTGGCTGCTTTGGAAATTGAGACAGATTCAAGTTGACATGAGTCACAAGCAAATTGTGTTTACAAATATTTTTTTATTCTCAACCACACGCTTCTTTAGTCTCACATTGTATGGTTAGCAAGCTGTAGGCTATATGAAAGGTAGCCACCTCATAAACATAGCGCAGATTATTTATTTGTAGCCTTGGTAATTAATAATTTTCAAAAATGTGAATACTGTATATTCAATTATCAATAGTCAATAATATTAGTCGAAATGGTTACATACTTTAGTTTTTATTTTGACAAATCAGTGAAACATACATTGTCAAACCTGATCTTCTCTGTTTGAATTTGCTCAACTCAAACTTGGTACATCTTTTGAATTTGTGCCAACCTTTTCTGGTTTTCAATGGGTTGTCTAATAGAACAAATTGTAGTGGTGAATTGCTGCTCTAAGATCATTTTTCAAAACATAACTCCTATCTGCTAATAGCAGGTGGCCATTTAGATGAATTTCCCAGCATCGTAGGCAGTCATGATAGATTGAGGTAATTTGCTGTATCAGTTATCACACAAGTTAATGTGTACATTTGAGTGGTAGCTACATTCTTACATTTATGGATTAATTTGCTCTGTCTTTACACAGCAGAGTTTTCATTATTGTTTTGGTCATTATTGATCTACATCAGCCAGGGGGTCTGTTTTCATCTTAATTTGAATAGTGGTCTTTAACAGATGCACACATTATTTATTTATCCAGAATAGTTGAACTCTTATGTCCTTCAAGCCATTGTCTGTGTGACATTAGTACCGACTTGCTAGCTCACCTTTGCTTTGGCCTGACTCATTCTCTACCCCAACATGGGGCACCTTTCCTCGCAGTCAGTATTAGACACATCATGGATTGTAGTACTACAGACGGGCTACTGTGATATCAGCGGTACTTGCGTTCATCAGCGCCCTAACGTAAACATATCCGTAATAGCTTTGCATGCAATTAGTAAAGGGCCTTGTTATAGGCAAGCTGTAAGACAATTACACACTTGAGCATCGGCAAGTGATTGATACTTTACATATAAACTAGCTGTATACTGTATAGTGGGCCTTGTGATCAGTGAGCAGCTGTTGGGCTTTAGGTGTTAATGTACTGTGCTTAGAGTCTGCAGAAACTTAGGAGAGGAAGGGACCAGAATGAAATCACACACACACACACACACACGCAAGCCTTGGGGTATCCATCAGTTGTTCATCTCATACCTCTATCAATCAAGCTACCACTCTCTCCATTCATCCATTTATCTGACTGTATTGGGGAGCAGCTGGCCCTGTCATTCATTCACAGGGAGGGGCTCTCTGGCCAGGCCCCTCCCACCTCAGTGGGGACAGACATTGGGGCAGACATGGGAACAATAGCAGCAGCATGATGGCATGATTCCTCATACCCTCACGCACCAAAGCCCCCCCGACTCATCCATTAGCAAGGGACACTACAGTCAGCTGTTGGCCTAACTCCTGTCAGATTATGTTGTGTGAGAGATATACACATTGGGTTGCACAATGGTCCCATCTCTCCAATACATTGTATATCAGACTAATACATGACAACATAATGCATGGTAGTAATCATGTTGGATCAGAGCTCCCTGAATAGGAGAAACCAATACCACAGTACACTACTGTATATACATACACAGTACTGTAACATTTGGAGAGTACTGTAGTAAATAAAATATGCATTTATATGATTTGATCTTGACAATATGTTAAAAACTGCAAACGTTTTAACATGTATAAATTAGAAGGTACAAAACACCACAGGAAGACTTTTGTGTAACAACAAAACTAACACATTGTAGAGTCTTTAATCTGGACAAATGTGCATCTATAATCACTTTAATAATATATAGGTATCAATATAGTTGATGTTACTACTGTAAAAGCCATATCCGTTACAAGACAAAATTGCTGTTTGGTGATTCAACATAATACTGTTCTCTATGTAGGATGATCATCTGGGAAACCTCAATCTGGCTTTTGATATTGCAGAGAAACATCTAGATATTCCCAAAATGCTGGATGCTGACGGTAATGGATTAATACTAATATACATTTTACACAATATAATATATGATATATTTATAAAATTATGAATTTTTTATAAAAACATGTTTACAGCACTGTTTTCTGGAATATTTGGTATAAAGAAAAAACAAGCACACAAATAGCTCCCTCTACAGGTTAAACACAGGGTATTGCAATCGCTGTATCTGATTGGCTCAGTGCTATGGGCAGAATACGGCCCATATAGCATACTGTACGAAATGAAACAAGCAAGATTTAAAATAGAGCAGGTTGTGTGTTTTTGTATACTGTTCTGCTGATACCTTGTAACCTTCCTCCCCATCCACACTTAAGACATCATCAACACCCCCAAGCCCGACGAGCGAGCTATCATGACCTACGTGTCCTGCTTTTACCACGCTTTTGCTGGAGCGGAGCAGGTACACACTGTGAAATTAGCATTTACCAGTTTGCATGCATGAAGAAAGTCATAGGCCTACTGTACACCTGTACAGTATACATAAGCCTACACCTGTACAGTATACTGTACTTAGGCCTATACCTGTACAGTATGATTAGGCCTATACCTGTACAGTATACATAGGACTATACCTGTACAGTATACTTACTGTAGGCCTATACCTGTACAGTATACATAGGCCTATACCTGTACATTATACTTACTGTAGGCCTATATCTGTACAGTATACTTAGGCATATACCTGTACAGTATACATAGGCCTTTACCTGTACAGTATGATTAGGCCTATACCTGTACAGTATACATAGGCCTATACCTGTACAGTATACTTACTGTAGGCCTATACCTGTACAGTATACATAGGCCTATACCTGTACATTATACTTACTGTAGGCCTATATCTGTACAGTATACTTAGGCATATACCTGTACAGTATACTCAACATTGGTCCACCTAATATTTCATCTTCTATTTTCCCATCCCAGGCAGAAACAGCTGCCAACAGGATCTGTAAAGTGCTTGGTGTGAACCAGGAAAATGAGAAAATGATGGAGGAGTATGAAAGACTAGCAAGTGAGGTAAAAAAGCTTTCTACTCCATCACATACTATCTCTATATGAAATATAGCAGAAGACAGAAACATTGGATGCATAGAACATAATGGATTGATTCATATATTTGATGTTTACAGCAACTATATACTGGTATGTGTATACTGTATATACTGTAGCTATAGTTAAATAGGAATTAGTCCTTATTGCTGTAGAAATATAAAGACCACAAAGCTATCTCAAAACCTTTATCTTAAAACAGCACAATAGCAAACATTAACGGAATAGTCAGCTATTATAAGTCAATTGTACTCTAAGACACTTTATGTCAAATTCACAAAATATCTCCTCGCATTTCGCTAGCTTGTGTTTGTGCTGACAAAAGAATCCAGTACTGCACAGCCCTGACTCCATAAATAGGAACACAAAGGAAGTGGCCCTCACAACATCAATGCCGCTTGGCATCACAATGGGTTTCAATGTGTGGGGTGGAGCTTCTGAGGCAGTTTGTTTTGATTTGAGCTCGAAGTTAGCAAGCGTTCTGGAGAATGACCGACGCAGTGAATTGCATAGCCTGTCCCCATCAGAGCCATGTAAAGAGAGAGTCGTGCCAGCTCCGTTCACTCCAATGGACCATTCTTTCAAAGCAATGGCGGATCCTGGAGCCTCAAAATAGTTCCCAGAAGTTAGCTTAAATACTAAAAGTACACTATAAATTATATTTTAAATGTAAATCGATGCATTTATTGACTACTATATGAAGTTATATATCTGTATATATATGTTGAAATTGCCCACCAAGCACTTCCGAGAACTATTTAGCCTCTCCATGAACCATGTGACTGTTGACAATTCCCGTTGGCGCAACTCTCTCTTTCCATGGCTCTGGGTGTTGGCATAACTCTGTTATTTCCATGGCTCTGGTCCTCATGGGTCCTCCCAGCTGCTGGAGTGGATCCGCCGCACCACTCCCTGGCTCGAGAACCGCAGCCCAGAGAAGACCATGGCGGAGATGCAGAGGAAGCTGGAGGACTTCAGGGACTACAGACGCATGCACAAGCCCCCCAAGGTGCAGGAGAAGTGCCAGCTGGAGATCAACTTCAACACCCTCCAGACGAAGCTCCGCATCAGCAACCGGCCGGCATTCATGCCGTCCGAGGGAAAGATGGTGTCTGTGAGTGGGCGTCAGATCGTCTTGGTTACGGTTCACGTAGCATGTGTTATAAACAGCTGTTTCATTTAATTAGCTATCTAATGGACGATGCAGGGGTTCCCATCCGAAATAAGTGTGTTGACACACAATAAGTTTGTTGACACTGTCCTACATTAAATATGTTAATTTGTCAGTAAATACATTCATATCATATTTCACAGACTAGGAAGTAAAAAGGAAGGAGTACGTGACTGCGACATGCATGACTCACTAACATATTATTTGCAGCATTTCTTTTCCTAACAGTATTAAAAATAAAAAAATATAAGAAAAATAAAAGCCTACTGGCATTTCTGCTCTGCTACTGTATGTTCTGTTTGGGTAAACAGGACATTGCCAGTGCCTGGCAAGGCCTGGAGCAGGCAGAGAAGGGCTATGAAGAGTGGCTGCTCACAGAGATCCGAAGGCTTGAGAGGCTTGACCACCTGGCTGAGAAGTTCCGTCAGAAAGCCACCACCCATGAAAGCTGGGCGAGCGGTCAGTCCTCACTGTATTCTGGTTACGTTTGTGTGTGTGTGTGTGTTTCTCCGTGTGTGTCTCTCTTTGTGAGTGATTCAGTTATTTAACTCTTCCAGATTGGAAAGATTACCTTTTTCATTATCTTGGTTTGATTTGAAAGGTTTCTATATTATATGTATCGTGATTGGGAAAAACACTATTCGAGATTCACGTCCTGTTCCAGGCAAAGAGCTCATCCTCTCCCAGAAGGACTACGAAACGGCCACCCTGACGGAGGTCCGAGCGTTGCTTCGAAAGCACGAGGCCTCCGAGAGCGACCTGGCGGCCCACCAGGATAGGGTGGAGCAGATTGCTGCCATCGCCCAGGAGCTGAAGTATGTGCTCACAATGAACTGCCTCCTGCTTTGACAGCTTGTCTGTCCAGGCTGTCTGGGTTGACATTTGAGGAATGTGATCACAAACAAATGGCAGAAACAAATTAACAACATAGTTTTTTTCCCAGCACGCAAACCTTTATCACTTTGACCTGCAAGGATCACAGTTGAGAGGATATCCTCTTACAAGGAGTGGAGAGAAATAGGTCAAGATGCTTGTAGTCATTAATGTAAATAAACAAGTCAGCCCACCTAAATGCTTAGGGTCAAATGTATTGACTAGATTCCACCTTATTTTTAATGTAATATTTATAATTATGATAAAATGTAGGTGTATTCTGAATACTCATAACATTTACTTGTATTAAATGTTTGAAAAATGTTTTTTAGTTCCATTGAATCACTTTGTATAATATTGATGTATTACATATAACAATAATAAAACAATTGCATGCTTTTTTATTTGTTTAAAAATAAAAACAATCATATTAATTTATGATGCAATATTTTCTAGCAGGAATTAAGATTGTGTGTGATAGAAAAGTTTATTCTCATCAATTGCATCAATTTCATTTAATAAGTGATGTAACAATAGATATTACAAGGAAGGTTTGCAGGTGCTTCCAATCAGTAATGAGCAACTAGCAATCATCTACCCTTTCCTTGTCATGCTGGGATTGGCTGCAGATTACTTCCTGTGTCATATTTAATTATGCTGAAGACATTCCACCTCTTCATTGCACTGGCATGATGACGGCTTTGGTTTTATCAAGGTAGGTGGAAATCTTAAGAGTGGGTTTACCTTTAATATGGTATTTATGTGTTTACAGTTTTTAACCATGTTCATTTTTGCAGGTGGCTCTTTATTGCACTGCTGGGCTGGGTTGTTGATTGCTATCCTGTTAAGAATGGTAACAAAACAATTTGTAAATCAAATTAGTGAAATGTTAATGTCATGACATTAAGACCTGGCTTTGGCCTTCCTGTGAACTTTTTTGTTTCTTTAAAACTAAATGAATTGGACGAGCTCTAAGTCTATTTGATATGTCCCCTAATTGTTTGAACATCTTCCTGTTAGGCTGGAGCCAGACTGACCCTGCATATGAAAGCAGCTTCATTAACACTGGGCCTTCCCCGAGGTTCTATCAGGCCTCCTCCCAAGGTGCCTTCATTCAGCCTCAGCCCGTTGGCATGACTCAGAGGCGAGGCTACCCTGTATATGGCCTGCCGTCATATCCACTAACGGAGGAACCCCTGCTGTATGGTCCTGCTCAGTCTTACGTCGGCCCAATCGAGGGTTACTCAAATTCCATGCCCGCTCCAGCAGGTGTTGATGTGGATTCACCGACGAGTGCCGCCGCATTAGGTTGGGTTCCCGAGGAAATTTCTGCAAGCAGCTACCCTGTCTTTGAACATGCTCATCCCGGTCCCAACATGCAATCTGGTTCGCTGCCAGAGGTCCAGGCCGGCGAGCTGTCGCACCATGATTCTCAGTACGAATACGGTGATTCTGCACAGCAAACTGAAGAGCAGAGTTACTTCCCTCTTCCACCCCCTACCGACTTCAAAGCGGGCGAATTGTCCCGCTTCTCGTCTGCTTACGAGCACGGAAATGAACAGAGGGAAACACAGGAGCACGGCTATCTGCCTCAGCCACCTCTTGCAGCTGCGTTTGCTGGTGACTTGTATGAAGAAGCACCTGGAGAGTTCAGGACATGGGAGCTACTGCCACAACAAAGTCCCCTGTACTACTTCCTGTTGACTGGCCAACTGCCACCTGGCACGGTCACCCACTACCAGTCTGATTATGACCACGGTACCAACCACTTTAGGGATCTATATTATGTCCGGGGCAATGACCCCATTGCCCCGACTCCACCAATGCTGGTCCAGCAAAATGCATTTGGCTCTAGCCAGCAGCCCCAACAGCTACCGTTATGGAATAATGACCGAGACTCTGCTGTTTAGCATGTCCTCGACGCTCATAAAACACTGACCAAATTATACAGGCAGCTCTGTCTAGAATGAGACTTTGTGTATTGTATCTGCCCACAGAAGACAATCTCTGTACTACCTTACCTGATCAGTCTCCCTCACACTTTGAATAAAAATCTTTAAATGTACTTGTTTAAGTTTTTTTGTTTCCACTAAATCATGGTCTTTCAGCAATTAAAAGGGTTTTCCTCACCTCCCAAGTATGGGGTGGAGTGTACACCTTACACTGCTTACCTAGCTGCCATGGTGCTAAAAATGTGTTTACCTGCCAACCTTAGTCAGGCTATAGGCAATACATACGTTGGTGTATGCAGTTACCAATAACTTGTGGAACTGCAATCTATATTGAGCACCACTCTCAGAAACTTGACCAGGTTTTTGCATTAACTTCATGTTTCATTTATTTGTCCAAGTGAGCTGGACTACCATGATGTGGCTGCTGTGAACAAGCGTTGCCAGAGCATCTGTGACTTATGGGACCAACTGGGTACCTTGACCCAGAAGAGGAGGGAGGCACTGGAGGTGGGAATATTGTTTAGTGGCAGCTCTCTGCCAACATAACAAGCGTTCTGCTGGAGCTTTTGGCCCTGGTTCAACTCAATATTTCCGAACAGTTGCAACAGTAGGGAGAACGGTTTCAATGTCCTCAGTGCTCCCTAAGGCAGAGACTGCAGAATGGCGCTTTGCATAAAGGGCGCGTGGCTGGCACTCACACCAGCAGTCCTATTGGTGATGTGTCTGCCGTAAAGCCCACCATCTACGTTCTCTGAGCACGGTGGACCTGCAAATGTGTCAGGGCTCCGGGACAGGGGCCTTGGATTAGTCTGATTGACGGGGACAGTGTGTGGCTTTCTGTTCCACACCCCTGCCATCTTTTATTCCCTGGGGCTGGGGTCCTCTAATCCTTCTACGCCATCCTCGGGGGTCAACTAGGTTGTAACAATGTGATGTATCCAGGGGTCTAGTCATCTAAACAGGGGGGGGGGTGATGTCTGCATTTGGGATATGATGCTGACTATTCCTCTGTAGGTCAGTGTTGGAAATTAAAACCCATGGGTTTTCTATTCTGATAATACGATTAATACAATACATTGAAGATGTATCTTGTGATGCACTGTGCAGTATTTACCGGGTGATACATCTAATTGAAATTCTGTGTTCCTGTTGCCGCTGGCCATCCCAGCGGACGGAGAAACTGCTAGAAACCATTGATCAGTTGTTCCTGGAGTTTGCCAAGAGGTCGGCTCCGTTCAACAACTGGATGGAAGGGGCCATGGAGGATCTTCAGGATATGTTCATAGTCCACACCATTGAAGAGGTCCAGGTACTCGCATGCACGCATGCATCTTAATTTACTTCATTCATTTACTTGGCAAACCTACATTTACCGGTAAAATAAATCAATCACAATTTTAACATTTGCTTATAAGATTGTGATCTAAAGCCTGAATGGACCTGAAAGATAAACCTAAGCCATTCTTCCCATTTTTATATTTATATAATTTGGCATGCTTAGAATATTTAAAACATAAAACGATTATGGAAACACTACACCAACCACCGTCCAATAAATGCTCTTGGAAGAACTCCCGTTTGTTTCTCTTTATAATGATATTGTCTGTGCTTTCTCATGGGCACAACTAAATCAAACATGCACATTAGTCTTTCTGTCGGCAACAGCTGTGTTTTCTCTACTACCGATATGCCGTGCATGAAAGGGGTATAAATCTCCTTTATCGCCGCTTGATCAAAAGGCTTATTTAATCCGAAAAACTTCAAATTAAACCCATGTCTATCCCTGTCCTCTAGAGTCTAATCGCAGCCCATGAGCAGTTCAAAGCTACTCTCCCCGAGGCAGATGGGGAGAGACAGGCCATTGTGGGGATCCACAATGAGGTGCAGAAGATCTCCCAGAGCTATGGCATCAAGGCTGATATTGTCAACCCCTACAGCACCATCACTACAGAGGAGCTTCTCATCAAGTGGGATAAGGTAACACAGGCTTCCCATTCACGTGCCACAATCGGACACTATACAAAGTGCGGAATCAGCTTTTTTTCCATAAGAGTTTTTGAGGATTTGCGTTTTCTTTAATAATTTGAATGTTACTGGAGAAGTGGCATGATAGGTCATGGTCTTTGGGTGTCCAGGGTGCTGGATTCACTGACATGAGTATATAGGCATCTTGTAGCTTGAAGATTCCTGAACCATACAGGAGCCGCAATGTTTGTATTAAGTGTAAGTTGATCGGAAAACCAGAACAACTGTTTTTTGTTTCAACTCGGGAATGTAACAGGCACTTTGGATGTTTTAAATATATAGAGAGAACACTTTTAAAGAGCCTGTGTTATTTATGTTGCTTTATTTTGTACAAATTTCTTTAGGTAAAGAAGCTTGTTCCTCAGAGAGATAGCGCTCTCCAGGAAGAGATGGCACGCCAACATTTCCATGAGAGGCTAAGACGGCAGTTTGCTGCCCAAGCCAACCTCATTGGACCATGGATTCAGGCCAGGATGGAGGTTGGGCTCCATCGTCTAATAATCAATTGTTTTACCATTCCGATTAATCTACTTCTAATTCCTAAAAACTACAATTTCAAACCTTATTCCATGTAATTGCACATTGCATCTCTTTCAATAAGTAGAGTACAGTATTATAGGGATCACATTTATGACCCAACACCATAGGCCAATCCCAGTATGGGTTTGAAACTGTGCAATACTGTGGGAGATGTTCCCTGTGGTGCCTAATGTCTACATGGTGCATTACTACCACCACCTACTGTCTAGAATGAAGCGCATGCTTCTTTTTAGCAGTTAATGCTATGTATGTATGCCTGTAATGCTACATGTGGTCCAGCAAAGAAAAGTAAACCCTGGCAAACAAAAGTGGGTTGACAGTTGTGCTTGTTTACCAACAGCGGTAGTTTGACTGTTGTGCATCTGCTGGTCCTGATAGGAGATTGGCCGTTGTTCCTTGATGCTTGGCGGCACTCTGGAGGACCAGATGACCCAGCTGAAGCAGTACGAGCACGTTGTCGTCGCCTACAAGTCCAATGTAGACAAGCTGGAGGGAGACCACCAACTTATCCAAGAGTCGCTGGTGTTTGACAATAAGCATACCCTCTACACAATGGAGGTAAGAGTTGGGCTAAAGCATGCATGCAATATACAGCTCTGGAAATAATAAAGAGACCACACAACACATTTCTTTTAATTTATATATATATAATTGATAAAAAGTAAAACAGACACTGCATCACAATGGTAGTGTGTTGAAAGTGTATTCCCATGGCGACAGAGCCATACTCACACATTGGACAGTATGCGTCACTGTGCGTGTAAAGTAAACCTGCGATTGTTATCAATAGCATATCCGAGTGGGCTGGGAGCTTCTCCTCACCACTATTGCCCGCACCATCAACGAGGTCGAGACCCAGATTCTGACCCGCGATGCCAAGGGCATCAGCCAGCAGCAGATGAATGAGTTCAGGTCCTCCTTCAACCACTTTGACCGGGTAAGGATTATATATAGCTACATGCATGTAGTGTGTCCTTGAGCAAGGTATCTCATTGGTTGACCTCGTGTGGCTTTTACTGCGGGATGGTGTTTATTGAATCTGTGGCATCTTTGCGCTGTAATCTTCTTGATATTTTTGATGTACAGAGGAAGAACTTTACCATTTAATGTGTGACTTAAATGTCAGAGCACATCTACAATTTATCAGAGGCTCCATTCTAATGCTTTTGTTCTCCCAAAAGCAAATGTATCTGCAGTTTTTTCTGTATTTAGAAATTACTTGATTGTTTTTGGCCTGTAAATATGGCCTAAACAGGTTATTTTTTGCATCCTCTTTTTAATATCTGCAGTGATATGGTTGTTTGTAAACAGTCATTGTCTTCTTCGTTGTAGAAGAAAAATGGTGCCATGGAAACCGATGACTTCAGAGCTTGTCTAATCTCCATGGGTTATGACTTGGTAGGCTATTTCATCTGCTAGGGCAGAGTTTTGCGCTCCAAGATTGTCTTTCTTGTAGCATTAGTAATATTTTCCTCATGTAACCCCCCGCACGCGTCTTCGTGCGTTCCTCAGGGAGAGGTGGAGTTTGCTCGTATTATGATGCTGGTGGACCCGAGTGCCACCGGCGTGGTCTCCTTCCAGTCCTTCATTGACTTCATGACCAGAGAGACCGCTGACACAGATACTGCTGAGCAGGTTGTGGCGTCCTTCAGAATCCTGGCAGCTGACAAGGTGGGTGCATTTTATTTCAATGTAGTTACAACTTCTGAGATATGACTCCATTATAACAGATGGTTCATAGGTTGCGACCTCCCCCCTTCATGCATGCATTTGTGAAGCTCTATGAACTGATCATATGTTACAATTTGAAAGCCATTTGGACTGAAAGTACTTATTAATCTTATTAGTAATTATAGTTATTTAAAGGTATTTGGTTTTATTTATCATCGTCCACAAAAGTTTAAGTTGATTTAACACAAACATGCTATTGCAAAAACGTCAAACACATTATAGTTGTATACTTATGTATACATCTCTGTTCGTTAATGTTGACTGTATTGTGTCTACAGCCCTACATCCTGGTGGAGGAGTTGAGGAGAGAGCTCCCCCCTGAACAGGCAGAGTACTGCATCTCGAGGATGCCCTCTTACAAGGCCCCTGGAGCACCACCAGGGGCGCTAGACTACACTGCCTTCTCCACTGCCCTCTATGGCGAGAGTGACCTTTAAACCTTTCAAGACCAGGCGACGAGCAAATAGGATGCAGAACATTTGCTTGTATCCATAAAATGTGCAGAGAGAAACAATTGTGCGTTGTGATGTTTTTCTCATAAAATTCTTCTAAAACAAATAAATGCTGCAACTTCAATGAGTTTTCCCTTTTTTATATTTCAAATGTCTGGCCTTTCTAGACCAAATATACAAATACTGGCATTTTGGAGGGGGGTGGTATTTTTAAAAGCATTTTAACATGGATAGCAACATTATTGATTTGGCTACATGTTTACAATGTCTACTTATGCAATGTAATTAAAACATCTCTTGATATTATTTTAAAACAATTACAATTATGGCATTATTTTATAATGCCACACACTATTTTCTAAACAAGTTATATATTAGAATGGGTTTTTGTTTGGTGCATGTTCTATCTGTAGAACACATTTCGTAACTAATTTAGAAATAAAAGTATTTTGAAGAAATTGATTCAAGAATGTTCACTACTGTAGAAGCTTTATTTTTGTCTCAACTATCAATATGTTTGCCATTCTGTACTTCACATTGCTGTATTCGGTAGCTTTTCCACACATTCTGGTTCTGATGTTAATTAAATGTAGGTAAACATTGTGTTTAAAAATTATTGATTCAATAAAATCCTCTTGCATACTTTATACTTAGTCATTTCTGTTTTCCCAAACAAATGTGAAATTGTTTTTATTTAATAAAATACGATTTTCTTTTCAAAGCACTATAACAAAGGTTTAAATTTGGCTCTTGAATATTTTATTCCAGTCGAAATTCGAAATTAATGATGTCTCAGAAAACCTATTTAGGCCTATTACATACATAGCTATTGCCTCATTCAATTATTTCAAAGCCAGATGTATTTATTTCATTGGGTTAATATTGACAAATAAGTTTGACTTGTAGCTTGTGAATTTTCTCAATTTTGGTATTTTAACAGCAGCGGCACCCTGCAAAAAAAAAAAAAAAGAGATTAGAAACCAGTTGAGGCCACGCCCACAAGTCAGACAGTCACTACCAGACAAGCTTTCCCTTCTGCATCCTCTAGCATCGCAACGTCAATTGTATCGTCGACACACTACTCAGTTAATTGTCTAGTGAGTAATATGTCCGAGACCGGAGAAAGCGAGGATGAAATCCAGTTTCTACGTACGGTAAGTTACTTTAGTGCATGTAAGTAAGCCTAGGAAAAAGCTTTTTCGAACTTTTGTACGGTCACTAATGTTAACGCACCTGTTCAATAAGTGAACTATGGTGTGATGTGATGCACAACTCTTTATATTATTACTTTATATTATTTTAACAAACAATGACACAATATTCAAACACTTTTATTGTACTTTCAGGATATGTTTGTGATTGGAGCATGTTATTAGTTAAGACAATAACAGACTATGCATATGTAATAATACGCTGACCACACTGTAAATTATAGTCAGACTGCACTTACATTAGATCTTATTTTTACTGTTAACAGTTACTGTATGTTTGCTGCAAGATCCTGGAGGTTCTTATCATTGTCCCTAGTTGTAAGGCCTCCTCTATCAGCTTGATATCTCCTCCCTCTGATAAGGGCATGACACAGAGAGAGTGCTGGCTGATGTAGCAGGCACACAAGCACACAGCAGAAAGACACAATGAAAACTGGTCATGATAACGTCATGATAATTGAGTTAGATGTATTCATTTATTCAGACAATCTCCCTTTCCAGATTATAAACCATGTAATTGACTGTGTGAATTCCAGATGGACGTCTTATAATGAGGACCATCACTTTCTAAATGGACCATAATATGTTTTATATACTATAAACCACAAGCCCTCTAAATGTCCTGCACTGTCCTAATGTCACAGCGTGTGATTGACAGATTCCAGAGGGGACTGCTGATAGGCTGAGTGGAGAGCAGGTTGAATCTAGGGTCAACATTTCTGTATCCTCCCAATATGGTGGCATGTGAAGCAGCCTGAGAAGATCCCAGAGGCGTTATAGTAGGCTGAGGCTCGTTGAACTGCAGACACTAGACGTCTTGCTGCGCTCTCCTTAAATGGATACTAATCCCTGACCTGCTTTATATGGCATTTAACATAGTTCTGTGCATAGATAAGAGTGAATCTGTGTTCTTCTGTGTGATAGCATCTGTGTGTGTGCGTGTGTGCGTGCGTTACAGGGTGATGAAGTGGTTCTGCAGAGCACATTCTCCTTCCAGCAGGAGCAGTTGAAGCTTTGTCTAGCTGCTGAAGGGTTTGGCAGCAGGCTTTGTTGTCTTGAGCCCACCTCCAACTGCAAGGTATAGGTAGACTTTGACTTCTGACCTCTCGGCTGGCATGTTTGAGATTCATGACCTGCTGAGAGATTATATGTATGTATGGTCCTGGTACTGGACATTAAAAACACATAAAGACTACATGAATTAAGTGTGTTTGAATAGCACGTAACATTCATAAACGTACATACATACAGTACAGTACAGTATGCATGTATGTAGTGAGAGGAATTGTACGTAGCAGTATACACACCACTACATGCAATACAATTTGTCTTTTTGCCTAAATCATCTTCTCATGATTCTGGCCATCTTTGGTAATATCATCTACCTCCTCAGATCCTGCGATTCTACTCCTGTAGTATAATAGCCTATGTATAATAACTATATAATGTCTATATAATAGCTATATAATGGCCAATATTTGCTTCAGTTTTTTGTGTCTTATAAAAAACCTGAAAAAATGACGTAGGCCATTATTGTAGGAAGGTGACGACATGTCTATTATGTCTATTGTCTTCCCTCTAGAATGTTCCTCCAGATTTGTCTCTGTGCGCCTTCATCCTGGCCCAGTGTCTCTCTGTCCGAGCCCTGCAAGAAATGCTTGCTAACGGGGAGGACCAAGTTTTAGCGGTATGTTGTTGTGCTCCCTGGGTTGTGCCGCATTAAAGGTAGAGTCAGCGATGGTAAGATAATACACTCAGCAAATATCTCTTCACAGTCCACTAGCTAGCTGCCTGCGCTGAAGACACTGTGTTCCTACACAACTATTAGGGCTGTGTATTGGCAAGAATCTGGCGATACAATACGTGTCACGATACAGGGGCCACAATCCGATATATTGTGATATATTGCGATACTGTAAGCAATGCGATATATTGCGATTTCTAATTTGTGGAAAAATATCATAGCAATGCTAATGTGTGGCGCCGCTGCAAGAAATAACAAGCACTTGTGTAAACTTGCTCATGGACTAAATCTGGTAACAAGCATATTTCCTTTCTTTATCAGGTTAATGTATTTTGAAAATGGTCCCTTTGACAAGAATTGTTTTTTATATATATATATTATATATAATATATATTTTTTAAATATATATATATA